>RCUC01158742.1:0-51850 GCA_003697995.1 Taxidea taxus jeffersonii
CCTTATATTTCTAATTTTTTTATAAACAATGATAAAGAGAACACAGAATAGTGATTCACCTGCTTTTTGCTTACGTTTGGTTCTCCCCAACTCCTCTATTTCCTTATCCTAAAGCACTAAAGAGTGTATTCTTTTACACTGGTATAGAAAAAAATTCGTATATAGACAGATATGACAAAAGAATATTTTCTTTTGTAATCTATATGAAGCAGGGAGGGGAGTAGCAAGCAGTCTTTGTAGCTTATATGTTTTTATTTAGTTCAAATTAAGTCATATGTAGTAGTGAAAGAAAATGTATAGAAATACAGATATAAGCCCCAGCCATAAAGGTCTAACACTTATTTGATCTGTGAAGGAATGTAATGATTTTGGGCAATCTTACATTTCTAAGGTTTTTACCCTAGTTCATTTTAAGTTGTTTGCACCTTTCATTTTCTGTTGAAATTCTTAGAATAATTTTAGGGAGTAATTATTTGTATTGGAATACTGACTTTACTTTTTACTTGAAAGAAGCTACAATAATAAATACTAGGTAGCAGGTACAATTTACAGGTAATTTGCTTTTTGAAAATGTTGTGCAGACCCAGTCTAGTCTCTAACAATTTTGAATTTGTGTAACATCAGTGATACACATGCTTAAGATTTACAGTATTCCATTTCTTACCTGAAAGGCACTGTAGCCAACTCTTTGTAGTTTTTCTGCTAGTATCTATGGATTTATCAGCAGAAAGTAATAGCCTGAATGGCCCACTGTATGATAAATTAAGGATCTGCCATCTCATCTGTGTTAAAACCACTTGAATGTATACGTTGTACAATTTCAGCAAATTCTCATTTAATAAGTGAAAAATTCTGTGCTACTTCTTTGCAGGTTATATAGAGTACAGGCACATGGCTTATTTCCTAAAGGAATCAATCCAGCTCTAGAGATCTGAGAAGCTATATTGTCCTGTAAATCTAGAGGTGTTCACTTACCCATTTTTGAGGTTACAGTATGTGTTATTTGGGCCACCTGGCTGGCTCAGTAGAGCATGGAGCTCTTGATCTCGAGGTCATCAGTTCAAGACCCGTGTTGAGCATAGAGCTTACTTTAAAAAAAAAAAAGTTAAAAATGAGATAAAGTATGTATTATTTGACTGATAATTTACTATATGACAAAGAGCTTTGATTTCAAAAAAATAAAATAAAAAACTATCCTAGCCAAGCTTTTTCTCCTCATTTTTTTACATTTTATTTTTTTTAAGATTTTATTTATTTATTTGACACAGAGAGAGAGAGAGAGATCACAAGTAGACTGAGAGGCAGGCAGAGAAAGGGGAAAGCAGGCTCTGTACCGAGCAGAGAGCCTGATGCAGGGCTCGATCCCAGGACCCTGGGATCATGATCTGAGCCAAAGGTAGAAGCTTAACCCACCGAGCCACCCAGGCACCCTTTACATTTTCTACAAGTTACTAAACATTTTTGTTTCATTCATTCAATATAAATTACTTATTATTTTGAGATAGTCCTAGATTCATTTGCTGTTGTATGAAATAATGAAGCAATTGTGTACCTTGTGCCCAGTGTTCCTCAATAATATCTTTGTAAAACTATACTACAAAATCATGGCCAAGATATTGACCAATATCTAGCAATCTTGTTCAGATGTCTTCAATATTACTCATACTCAGCTGTATTTGTATGTGGGCGTGTGTGTGTGTGTTTAGTTCAATGCAATTCTATTACAAGAGTAGGTGGTGCTTACAGCACCGTAGTCCAGACACAGAGTAGCTCCATAACCACAAGGAAGCCTCATGTTGCCTGTTTATAACCATAGGACCACATCTGCTTCTCTCCCCCTTGCATCTTTAACTCTGTCAACAACTAATCTCTTCCCTGTTTCTATAATTTTGTCATTTCAAGAATGTTTTGTATATTAATTAATATTTAATAATTTATATATGTTAATAAATTATAAATATAAACTATAAATAAATATTTCCATATATGTGGTATCATTTAGTACATAACCTTTTGGATTGTCTTTTTTACTCTCTGTCATTATCCAGCAATTCATCCAGTTTGTTATGTGTATCAGTACTCGTTCCTTTTTATTGCTGAGTAGTATTCCATTGTAAGGACGTGCCACAGATTGTTTAACCATTCACCAGCTGAAAGCTATTTGGGCTGTTTCCTGTTACGGACTACTATAAATAGAGCTGCGTGAACATCCACGAATAGGTGTTTTGGGGAACATAAGTTTCCATCTCATCTGGGATGAGTGTCCAAGAGTACGATTGCTGGGTGGTACTATATACTATAATGTATTATACTATACTATACTATGCTATACTATAATGTATTATATACTATAATGGTTAGTTTTATAAGTAACTGCCAAACTATTTTCCAGAGTAGCTGTACTCTCTTACATTCCCCCAGCGAAGTATGAATGATCCAGTTTCTTTTCACCCTTGCCAGCATTTAATTTTGTCACTGCTGAAATTTCCAGTGTCTAGTGATAACATATTGTTGTTTTAAACTGTATTTCCCCTCTAGCTAATAGCAGTTCTTTTCATGGGCTTGTTTGTCACCTGTATATCCTCTGCTATGAAATGTCTGTTTATGTCTATGGCCCATTCTCTAATTGGATTGGGTTTTTTTGTTTGTTTGTTTTCTGTTTTGAGGTTTTTTTTATTGTTGTTGTTTTGCTGTTGACTTTTGAGAGTTCTTTCAATATTCCAGATACTGATCTTTTGCTGAATTGCAAATATTTGTACACTTGTTTGCAAATATTTTCTCCTGGTCTATAGATCATATTTTCATTCTCTAATATACATTAGAGAATGTACATTAGAGAATGTGTTCAACCTGACTGTGCCCATACAATTTACATTTTCCTGTCCTCAGTCACATTTTCTTTATCGACTAACATAAACATGCATTCTGCCTTCATTTTATACATGACCTAATTATATTTAATAAAACTGTTACTGTGGGGTTTTTTGGTTAAGCAGTTTTGGAAAGTGGGAGGTTGCAACTCATACTGATAATATGCTTGGAACTAAGTACCTCTATTCACACAGAGATGAAATAATTTTACTTTGTGACTTTGCTGTGCCACAGTTCAAACAACCAGTTGGAAAATGGAAAATGGAATTATATATGTGCTGGATATTACGGAGTGCATATTTTTAAAAAATATTTTAAAATAATATCCATATGATTATTTTATCCGATTTGTAAATTCACCTAATTAGTATGCATACTACGGTGTACTAATATGAGTGATTATATATTATTTTATTTCAATTTAAGGAATTCCTTTCCATAGAATTTTAAGAAATGTCAAATTCTTCTGTTGTGTCAACAACTGCTCTCCAAATGAGTGTTTTATCGTAAATGTTGCCTTTTATTCTTTTTTTATTTTCATTGAGAACAACCCAGTGGTTTCTGTGAATGAGGGAGTGTTTTGTTTATTTCGGCTTTTCTTTCTGTGCTTTAATTCTTTTCCAGCTTTTGTTTTGTTTTGTTTGTATGGAAGACTGTATTTTGCTTTTTTTTAATTTTAATTTTAATTTTTTTTAATTTTTAGCAAGCATGGGAATAAATTTCTTGCTTATACTTTGGGAAAGAGAACACCCTAAATGTGGCTTAATCAACATTGTAAACCATTTTCTTTCCCACTGACTCTCGGATATGTGCATTATTGGAAACATGTGTGCTTTAGTGGCATATATTTTTGAGTCTAATTAGCTGCCTGCCTGTAATCAGGACTGTATCAACTGTTGTCATTCTAAATGTTTCCTTTCTTTTTTTCAAACACATTTGCCTGATTGACCTTTTTTTTTTTTCTCTGTCTTTCTATGGGGCTGCTCCAGGAGCCATGGCTAATCATCTTATAAGCAATGCTCTGCTTCGTCCGCATGGTACTAACAATCCCTATAATACATTGCTTGGGGAACCGGCGGTCTGTAACAACCCTTCTGTCAGCATGTACAACGCACAAGGTGTGCTGGAGTTTATCTTAATTTTTTCAAGTGAGAGTCCCATTTTATGTAGCTTTTATGGCCACATTCTATTTTTCTTTCTTCCCACCTGCCTTTTCTTTCTTTTGGAAGCAGACACACAGACTCCTTTCGTCTTCCACCCCACTTGGTGCTTTTATTTTCCATTTTCCTTAGGTTTTCCTTAGTAACAGCTGGATCCCTTCCTTCTGATAAACAAATGCTTGATTCACCAATCTGTGTTTGTTTCTCTGTAACGTTATAAAATGTATTGTGATGTGTCAGTGCTTTTCTTGTTGATTGATTCTATATTAAGTACCTATGTATTTATTTTGAGAAATGAGACATTTGCTTAAGGTAAGTAAGATAAAGGAAGACTTGATTCAAGAGTCTCAATTTATAAGACCAAGAAAATGAGCTTATGTTATTAAGCCATGAAGTACACTGTAGGCGCAAGGCATGGGTATTGGTGAAAGCACTTAGGCCAACTCCATGGAAAATTACATGGAACTAAGCCATGGAGAAAAGAGCCATTCAGTCTGCTACTGAACTGAACAATAGCAAGTCAGGTTCTACACTAGCTTGCCATTACCAAGGTGAGCTGGCTCAGGAAGGTCATGATTTTTTTTTTCCCCCTACTGTGGCTATGTGTGAAAAACAAGGCTTTGGGATATGGTTCTCCTGAATTTCCTCCAGCTTTAAATGATACAGAAATTTAATTGCATGTCAAATAAATAACCATAAATCTCTTTAAAACCACTCCTAAGCATTTGGACATGGTCTACCTTTTCTAAGAATAAAAAATGTATTGAAGTGCAAGAAATTAAAAATATTCATATCATATGGAAGAGACCACAGGAAAGAACTATTCAAATAAAAGTTTCCTAAAGGAAAAGCCCTAGTTAGGGATCCAATTATGTAATATTATATTTGAAAGAAAATTCACTGTAACAAAGAGGCGTAAGTGGTTCTTTGAAGTTGGATGTGATAGATTAGCAATATTTAGCTTTCCCAGGCAATTTTGAATAAAAATCTTGTTATTCTCTGTGGACATCTTTGTGCTTTCTTTTCCTTCTCAGTCAGAGGTGAAATATTAGTGTCGCGAGTGAGTAAAACTTGGTGTGAATGGCCGTTCCATAAAAGTGTGTGTGTTACAGCACCTTCTGAGTTTCCTACGTGACACCTTGCCAGATACGTAGGACGATTTTAAATTATCTCAAAAATACTGAAGTCAGTAGCACAGAAGTGACTTCAGGAATATGGTCAAACTGTTTCTCACTAAGATCAAGTAATTAAGGGAACTTTTGATTTAGCAAGTTCCATAAGGCCTGCCTGTCTTAGAATCAAAAGAAGGAACAGAGCTCATGGATCCTCTTCACCACGTTGCTGACGTTCGGTCAGCCTGTGTGCCGCTCTCTCTGATGGGACCCTTCTCACCTCAGGATTTCATACTTTCAATTGTTGAAATGCTCCATTTGTTACATATATTTTTTCCTTCCAGTGAGCTGAAATTTGCCTCTGGGCAGGACTCTTTGATTTGCCCTCTAGAGCAAAGAAGAGCAAAGTCTTCTTCTGCTCTCTGTGTCAGTCCTTTTTAAATACTTTGAAAGCAGCTCATCTGGCTTCTTTTGGTCCTCCATTTCCCTAGTGCCATCAGTATGAGATAGTTTCTGGGTCCTTCTTCATGGCTCCCCTCCTGAGTTGTCTCTCCTTTGTTGATGTCCCTGTTTCACTGTGGCACTCAATGAACTATACATTTCACAACACAATAAATGTGGCTCAACAGAACAATTTTGTAGACTTTTGAATGCTTATTTTTTTTAATTAGGCTAAGTGACATAATTGTGTCATTATAAACACTTTACAATGTACTGACATATCTAAGTTTTCAGTAATGTTAAGTGAGGATTTGCATCGTATCTGCAAATTAAATCTATTCTACATTCACTTTATGCAAAGAGTTGTTAGAAAAACCATAAAATTGTTTGACTTATTTAATATTGTTATAAAACAAATAAAAATTTAAATAACCTTTTCTTCAGCTTTTTTGATCAGATATAATTTCTAATGCCTTGTGTAATGACCAACTAATAATTATTAATCTATGTTTTCCCTAATTCAATATTTGCCTTCTTATTTTATTTTTACTGGTATCATAAATTAGGGGATTTTTCTAAGGATGGAATACTACTATAAACTCTATCAAAGTGAAGTTTTCTCAACAGAGCATTTAAAATAATACCATATAGGTAAAAAGTTTTATTCCTGTGAAATTTATTACTGAATACTGCTCTTAAGGCTATCAATAAATACACAAAGGATTCTTCTGAATGGATTTATTGTGTTTGTCAATAAATTAAATAAAGTCTACTGACTTTTCTTAAAAATAAAAGTAAATGATTTTATTCATGTTTTTCAGAGTCAGAAGTGAAATTGTTTAACTGTTTTATGTGTTAAAATTTTTTAAGATGTTCAACTATGGTAGTGCTTAAGATAATTCTTTTTACCACTGACCAAAAATATATCTTAGTGATTGTCATGTTGCTACTAATCTTATGCTTTCAGATGAATGCACTTAATATTCTTACTGGCAAGGGGAAATCTTACATGAAATATAGGTGGCTCGGTATGTACTGGAGTGGTTTTATGTTGAATTACCACTTGGTTCTGTTCTGTGGGTTCTCTTAATTCAGTTACACCAGTGCCATCCAAGCAAAGAAGCATTCAGATTTAAAGTATCCATATTTGTTTGTAACGCCTTTACTTAAAATATGTAGAGATGTGTTTATAGAGTTACTGAAGCATATAGAGTTAGGAATAAAGATGAGTAATATACTTTTATTACATTGGATTCAGATTCTGTCTGTGGAAATATTTAAAACTTCATGCATAGTATTTCTGGACCATTATCATCTTGTCAGTGCTAGAGAATTCAATTTTTGTAAGATAAATCTCGCTATAGATTAACCTGTCAACAAGACATAAAATAGAGAGGAAGTCACGATTTTACAAAATAATTTACATTTTAAAGTAATTTAATTCTATCCTCCAACTTAAAGAAAGACATATCCTTAGGACAGGATATAATGAAGAATATATTATAGTCAGTAAGAATACAAGATTATATTATAAAATATATAAATAAATATTCTGTTATGGCTTCAAAGCCTAAGGCAGATTCGAAGAGGACATAGATGGCCGTGCACAGAGGAAATCTGTGAGATTTCCTTTCTGATCTCAGTTCTGCCACTATTAGCAGGGTGGGGTTAGATGAGGCTCAGCCTGTCTTGGCTGCAGTTTCTTCATCCCTGAAAAGCAGTGGCTGAACTTCAGTCATCTCTCATGCGCTTTCCAGTTCTAAAATTCTGTCATTTAGGGAAGGAGCCATGATGAGCTTACGAATGATTTCCATCTGTTAATATACTGGTTTGGCTCTTCAATTCAAATTATTTTTCTAAAGTTATTTGGAAACTTTAAAAGAACTTTCCTCTCCCTTTTGAAATATTGTTGGTCTTTTCTGAGAAACAGATCAACTTTTAAGTCCAAAAACCATATCTCTAAAGCAATGGTTAATGTATAATCAGCTGGGATCTCCTGAAATGAGCTAGCCCATTGAGCTTCCTGGTTTTTATGTTTGTGATGATTTAACCTTCCTGTAAACAAATTCAGCAAGAGCTGTCCTTGATGACCTGATTAAAATATGAGTGTTTTATAAAAAATAATTTTGCTAGGATTGTTTTTTAAAGGATTAACTCTAAAATGGTTTGATTGCAAATGATTGTGCAACAGTCCAGAAGAAAATCTGGTATTGATAGAAATTAATTACTGTGAATAAATTTCCCCTCACGTTGTCTTGATACCGAATAATGGTTGGATTTAACCTTTTTCTTTCTCCATAGTTACACAACTTTTGAATGAGAGTTCCAGAAATGACAGTTCTGATCAGTATTATTCACAAATGATAAGAAGCATTTGTATAGGTACAGTGGGGGGGGAGATAATCTTTTTACATGAAGAGAAAAGATACAGAAAGGAAAAACACACAATTATGGAAACCTACAACAGTGGTTTTTTTTTTCCCTCTGTATACAAGCTAAAGATTTGATATAATTTCACTGAAAATTTTTGAAGTTAAGTAACATTCCTTAGAAGCAGGTATGTTCAGATAAACATATACATAAATATACGGATTATTGAACTATAGTTGCGGGATTGTCATAGCTTGCACTCAAATCTTTACTCTCCTCGGTTGGTGTAATAATCTTAACTTTAAAATAAATGTGTTTTTGTTTGACATTTATAAACTGTACGAACGCTTATTAAAGACTCATTTTATTAGCATGTGTTAAGAGGGGTTTCTTATTTTCTGACTAACAGTTCAGTATTTTTAATTATGATAAACCATGTAACACAGACTCATGAATTTTGGGGCAGTGGAAATTATTTCCTTTGACTCTTTTTTCTGCATATCATCAATTTGCTTTTTACTCATGTTTCTTCTACTGTCGCTGTAAGCTTACTTGTTGTTTTTTCTTTCCTTTTCTTCATGCTGTCGTTTAGAGCCCTACAGAGAGACAAGTATGGGAGTAAAGCTAAACATTGCATATCAAATGTAATTTTTTTTAGTTCACTTTTATTGCATCACATATAGATGATGTAGTTATTAAAAACAGTTCATCTCACAATTTAAAAACTAAAGAGCCTATGAATCGACTTATATAAATTTATGTTAATAGAGATTAGACGCTTTTGTTGTCTGATTCTTTTACTGTGTCACATGATCAACATAGTTTTTAAGTCTCATGTAATGTTTGTGTGAGTTAAATTGTTTTTAAATTAAGCATTTATTTTTGCTAAGTAATGCATAAACTTTTAATTTTTATTAATACATTCCATCATACAAATGTATGTCCCATGCAGCATACCCACTTTATTTTACTATGGCTGTTTCCAACCTGTACCTAATGCATTGACAACAGAAATAATACGCTCGTTTCAATGCATCGGTCACTCAACCATAACCATCCAGCATACCATAACACCCTCCACAGCAGCAATCACCCATCACATATGGCCCTTTAAAGAGCATTTACCTTTGTTTTTCTTAACATTGTGGATTTGTCTACAAGATATCTTATAACATGAAAATAAATCGCTTCACCCTATGTCTGTGATGGCTGCTTTTTAATAAATATTTTATGCATTCCTGTTTTGGGGAACTGTTATTTGAGTACAGAGCATGCATCAGAAGTCCATATAAAATAAAATCCACACTTTATTTAAACCAGCAATGAATGAGTTCAGTTTTGATAAACATAACTGCATCACAGATATAGAATGAATGCTATATTTTCACAAGTTAGTAGTGTATTGAGAAGTTTAATAGAATTCTTCTATTAATTGTTCTGTAAAGAAATATCCTTTCTTATTTACGAGTATTGGTTAAATGTTTGTGTTTTATTTTCTTTTGTGGTTGCATTTGAACTGACTTTGGAACTATTATAGATTCTTGGACTTCTGTTTATTCAAGAGAATGCAAAAACCTTGAAGAAGCATGTGGTTAAATTTTATTTCACTGCAACTATTTCTTCCCAGAATAAAATGTTTAATCTCCTTTAAATTCAAAGTTTAGTATATGCACACAAAGTCATCATTCATTATGGCATGGAATCTTTAATACCAACACTATGTATTTAGGAATCATATCCCCGTGTCTTTGCACACTTTCTTGTAGTCTTACCTACTGACCCTAAACAATCACTAATGGGTTTATAGGGAGAAAACAATTTAGAAAGTAAATCCAACTAGTTTTGTTTTGAAAGTTCCTATGTGCAAATGATTTTGATGTGCCACTTATTTGACTAAGCATTATTCCATGACTACATCATTCTGACAAATTTAACATAATCCTTTTGTGGTTTTGTGTGTAGGAATTAATTTGAATCTTACAAAATTATATATCAAATTGTTAGAAAGTGCTTGATTCTTTAACTATATTCAAAGCACCACACATGAATTATGTTAATATTATACCTATTTTAATGTTAAGACATGTACAATTAAAGGTAATGAATTATTGAATTGACTTTGATGTGTATAAATTGAAAGCAACAAATGATTACACCAAAATTTTGTGTTTTTTTTTTCTAAGTTATAACCAGATATGCTTCAGATAATATCAGGCAATGTTTGTGTGGAAATTGCAAATTTATAGGTTTTTAAAAATTATTATTTTAAAGATTTATTTTAGATACCTATCCATTTATATAAGGTTTCTATCAATTGTCCAAGTATATATATAATATGCACATAGAGACTTAATAGTATTTTTTGGTTACTTCCAAACATTTTATTACTTATTTAAACACGCTAGCAATTTATACATACTTCATAGTCGAATGTTTTTTCTTTTGTGTTTGTGTGTGTGTGTGTTCTGTGGCCAATTGGATGTAAATGTCATAGTGTTCTGTAATCTTTTTCAGAGGGGCTTCTGAACAATGCCAGGGATACAAGTGTCATGGATACTCTACCACTGAATGGTAACCATGGCAATAGTTACAGCATTGCCAGTGGTGAGTACCTGAGCAACTGTGTGCAAATCATAGACCGTGGCTATAACCACAACGAGACCGCCCTCGAGAAAAAGATTCTGAAAGAACTCACTTCCAACTATATCCCGTCTTACCTGAACAACCACGAGCGCTCCAGTGAACAGAA
This sequence comes from Taxidea taxus jeffersonii, assembly GCA_003697995.1. Lineage (NCBI taxonomy): Eukaryota > Metazoa > Chordata > Mammalia > Carnivora > Mustelidae > Taxidea > Taxidea taxus. The sequence goes on from RCUC01158742.1 coordinate 10,704, forward strand.
CAGGAATCTGATGAACAAGCTGGTGAATAACCTTGGCAGCGGGAGTGAAGATGATGCCATTGTCCTGGATGACGCCACCTCCTTTAACCATGAGGAGAGTTTGGGCCTGGAACTCATTCATGAGGAATCGGATGCTCCTTTGCTTCCCCCAAGAGTTTACTCTGCTGAGAACCACCAGCCACACCATTACACCAGAAGGCGGCTCCCCCAAGACCACAGTGAGAGCTTTTTCCCTTTGCTAACCAACGAGCACACAGAAGATCTCCAGTCACCCCATAGGGACTCTCTGTACACCAGCATGCCGGCACTGGCTGGTGTGCCCGCCGCAGAGAGTGTTACCACCAGCACCCAGACCGAACCCCCACCGGCCAAATGTGGTGATGCCGAAGATGTTTACTACAAAAGCATGCCAAACCTAGGCTCCAGAAACCACGTCCATCAGCTGCACACCTACTACCAGCTAGGGCGCGGTAGCAGTGATGGATTTATAGTTCCTCCAAACAAAGATGGGACCCCTCCAGAGGGCAGTGCAAAAGGACCAGCTCATTTGGTCACTAGTCTATAGAAGATGACACAGAAATTGAAACCAACGAAACTGCTAACACCTGGTTGACTGTTCTGAGTTGATAGAAGCATTGGTAATGATGTGTGTACTCCTAAATCTTTATGCTGTTCTTGAAAGACGAACACAGACTTTCAGACTTTTTTTTTTTTTTTTAACTGGGATTTTTAGGTCAGCCCAGGGGAGAAAGATAACTGCTGAAATTCCCCTGTGCCCTCTCCTTTCCTGTCTTTCCCCCTCAGATGGAGACTTCATTATGTTAATGAACGAGATATGAAGAAGATGGCGCTCATTGTGGCCTTGTTGAATTCTGTTGTGTTTGTTCTAACATCTCTGATGCTCTGTTACTATAATAACAAGGACCTGCTTTTTAAAAGGCCAGAATGGTTGTTTGAAATTAGTAACAGTGCTGCATCTAGATTGGAGTGCTGCACAAGCAAACATAAAAACAACGCAAAACTGTATCACATCGTGGTTTTTAGTCACTCACAACCTGAATTCACCACAGCTGGAATAGCTGTGGAACACACAATAAAACAACAAAATAATGAAATGGAGGGGAATTCTAGAATTATATGCTAAATGCATATTTTATGATTTGCTGTATTAACTGATGATAAAACTAATGGCAGAAAAAAATTGAACAATTTCTATGTAATGTACAGATACTAGCATTGCACATATAGTCAGCTTTCTGTTCCTCCAGAATTTGAGTCCTGTTAATGTAGTGGAAAAAAAGAGATATTTTCTTTTTCTTTCGTGCTGGTCTTGCAAGTTTGTCTACCAGTAAGAGAGCAAAGTTTCCTTCCTTTCTTCTTTCTTTTCTTTCTTCCTTCATTTTCATTTCCTTTTTTTTCCTCTCTTTTTCTTTTCTTGTTTCTCTTTCTTTCTTTCTTTCTTTTTTTTTTTTATTGCTTTTTGCTTTTTTTTTCCTTTAAAATTTCACCTGGCAAAAAAATAAATAAATAAATAAATGAAACTATCACTTTATAAGAATCATTTTCTAGTAATACAAACAAATTATTTTTTACAAAAAAAATAAAATAAATAAAATTAGACTTCCTTCCCTCACTATATATCTTTATTCAGTCAGAGTATTTCCAAGAGCATTTTTGCAAATTAGAGCAGGACGAACTTTTCTGTTTACAGTGCACATTTGTTGTAATGCAAAGCATATTTGGCAAGCAGTTCATCACCAAGACAGTAGCTATGATTCTAGAAGTCAAGAGGTGTCAATAGAACTAGTGGGGCTTCTGCATGTGAAAAAAAAAAAAAAAAACAAACAAAAACCGGTATCCCATAGGTGTTTAAGTGCTGAATGCTCAGTCCGATCCCCAAGTGGGCACCTGCACTATCAATTTTTAAAGGAAATTCACTCCCTTGTAGTAAGAATTGAAAGGTCAAGTTATTTTGAAGTGATTTTTTTTAAAGCTCTTCTGTTTATTAACAGGAAAACTTATTTATTTGACAGGATTTTAAGTAATGTAGGAATACAAGAGGTAAATTAGCAGCACATATAATTTTTTTTTTAAATTTATGATCCATTTTGTATGGTCTCAAAGTTGGATGACCTCATTACTAATATTTGTTGTAAAAGTGAAACTTGTTTGCCAACCAATAAACAACTGATTGAGATTTAGAAGATATTGTTTTGCTGTATGTACTATATGATTAACTACTCTTTTCATTTTTCTCGTCTTTCCTTCTGTTTTCATTATATATACTTTGCTAATCCTCTGTGGCCCAAATGAGCCATGCAAAAGAAATCAAATCTGCCTAGACAGATAATCTAAGCACAAAATTATACCATTTTTTCAGACAAAGTAAGCCAGAAAAATGGGATGGGCATGTTTATGTTGGATGAAATAAGATGTATAAATTACTTTTAAGAAGGTTAATATATGTTACTATGTGCTTATTTTATAAACCAACTGGAGTCACCATACCTACTATAAAAAACCAGCTTCCATCAGAGAAGTATTGAATTGGAGGAGAGGGTGCATCATGTATTTTCCTTCCTTGTAAGTCCCATTTCAATGTTAGAAATTTAAAGTCACTCAATTGGCTAAAAAATGCCAGAATAATGGTAAAGTGACTATCCATTTTATAAAGATAAGATATTTTTATGCTAATTTTTGTTCCATGTATGGAAAAAAGTCCTTTCAAAGAAACTTTCTAGATCTTCAATTATTGAAGAACCTTTTCCAACAGCGTCTAAGCATGGAGTCCCTTCTAGAGCAAAGCCAGAATGAATTTGCCAAATTATAATTTCCTGGAGTATGTTTTGGTGATTTCTTTTTTTTTTCTTTTTCCTCCCAAATCTAAACACCACCCATGTATAAATTAATTTTTTAAATTAAGATGAGAAGGAGTAGTTTACAAAGTAGCCAGTAATCTATATATAGTTTAAAAATATATGACAAAAAAATTCTGTGCTGGGCCAGAGTACATCATAACCTTAATATCACCTCAGAATATCTTATTCATCATACTTTTTTGGTCACTTAACATAAGTATTTTTTAAGTCTCCAGATTTTTCCTAAGTTGCAGGAGAACCTCAAGCTTTAATACCACACTATTGGCAATATTAGCACCTGACAGGTGGTCAGCCTATCTGTTGCATAGAATATGTTTGGTAATGAAAGAACCCTTTTTAGACAAGTTTAAGGTAACTTCAGAAACACAGACGTCGGTCTGTGGATTATGAGCATTTATGCCTGTTTTGCCAGTTCCAACAGAAATCTATGCGAAGGCAGCTCTGTCCGTAAGAAACTAGTTTCACAGAACAATGGGGAAACTACCTCAACTCAGCTTGCTGATGCTGCCAATTCTGATTTTCAGATATCGCTACCTCCCTGCCCATTCATCATCTTTTATGTTTCATTACATGGAAATTTGAAACAGGTAGCCTCCCCAGCTTTACACAGACCAAGCTGAAGAAAATCACTTGAATACACAAACTGGTGCAGAAGGCCATTTCGTACTGTCAGTTACTATCACGCTCTTGCATCAAGATGAAAGGATGAGATTTTTGAATTTGAATACATCATAATTGATGTGCTTTCAGAAAGACTTGAGATCCCAAAGACTTTTACAGAAAGAGATTGTTCCCCCAAGTTTTATGTGACTATAATAAAACAAAATGGTAAAGGAACTAATTATGTATACATTTCAAAAGAAATGTGTGTATATCTAACACGTATTCATTTAGTCCGTCTTACACTAGCAAGGGTTGAATTCCTGAACTTGACTTTTCCCCCATGTATTCCCTTGTGTAGCTATTGATAAATTAATAATTTTAAATTTTTTCTTGTTTTTTTAGCACTTTCGGTTGACTCTATTTTAATATCCTGTGCCATTCATGACCTCCTTATCTGAATATTTCTGATGTTTATCTGATTTTCTATAAAGTAAATTTTCACCAAGCAGACATACTGTACATACATAGAACATTATTTGGATAGCTGCAAGTAAAAGTTATGCCAATGAAACAAACCAATAATTATCTCCTAGTAAAATAATGTTTTCATAATATTTTATTTTTGAACTTTTTTTTCTTTTCTTTTTGAGGTCTATTTCTTGTGGTACTTTATCAGGACACTAGCTAATAGACCTCATGTTTAGCTGATTCACAAACTGTTGGGTTGTTGCACAGCCCATGTTCTTAATTGATGATATTTATGGAGAAATCTAAATTTTGTGATGGAGAAATAGATTTGATTTCCTTTAAGTTTTTTGAGTGTCCCTCTGGTTCCACTCTATTAAAGTTAAAAATACTATACTTGAATAATAAATTGCTATGCTAAAATAATTATAATGACAAACATGAATTTGTGTGATAACAATTATGTTGAAATGAAAATAATCAGGAAACTATTGATCAAGTGCAGATAATGGAACACCCTTAACTTCCTGTCAAACAAATTTACAAAAGACTAAATTAAAAATGTAGTTTATGATCTATATTTTTAAAATCCCCATTAACCTAAAAATGTCAACATATTGATAAAAGACCTTTAAAATTAAGTGCTTTTTTTTTCATTTGTTTTAACTTAGTTGGTATGATGAAACTTTTCATGGTAATGGAGATAAGCATATAAGAGAATCGGTGGTATTCATATAGAACCCATAGACACAATTTTAGACACTATCTTCAGCTTTTTCCCCCACACATGTTCAAATCAAGTGACTGGTTTGCTCACTTCAGAAAATGACATTAAAAACTTAAAAATTTACTTTATGCATTATAGAGACCAAAAAAGAATGGAAAAATAGTTTCTGGGTTGTCTAAAGATCAACTCCAAACTAATCAGTAATCAGAATAATCTGTTTTTAGAAGCTGTTCATTAGTACTGTACCAAGGTGCTACTGCTTGAGATGTTTTTGGAAAAAAACAAACAAAACACTATAGAACTACTGTGTCAATTCAGATTAGAGAGAGAGCTATACAAACTCAAACCCTAATTTGATTTTGAGCAATTCTAAAAATGTTGACACAAATGTCTTTTCTTTTCTAACAGAAGTACATGAGATAAAATAACAGTATGTACAACCTTCCTAGTATACTGTAGTACCAACATATTAAGATTTAATTAGCTCATGTTAAGTAATTCATGATCATAACTTACCACATACATAATTACTATGCATTTCTAAAAATACTTTAAGTGTGTCTTATGTTAGATTTCTGCACATTAATAAATTAGTTAGGAGCATGGAAGCACAAGAATGAAGCAGCAACATTACAAATTAGCTTATGGAAGCATTTTGGTGCAAATGAATCTACGTGGAAAGCTTCCTGGAGATCATAAAATAGATTTGATGAATCCCTGCCATAAATTCAGTTTTGGAATTAGCAAATACATTCTTTTTAAACCATCTGAAAAATACTGATAAATATCTAAATTTTCATTTCTAACTAAAAAGTGATGGTAGCTGCTACTTTCCTGCTTAGGCCATCAGAAGAATCTCTCTGATTTGCTAATTAACCTCATTACTTCTACTTCCCCTTTGCTTCAAAAGTGAAATCAATCTTTAACTTTCACCTATACACACACCTACATATTTTGATTCCTTTTATTTACAGCTTGCAGGGGAAATAACTTTGTGATTTTTGCAATGAAACAGGTAGTTATTACAGTTTTGCCCATTTCATTTTCAATAAAGTTATTGCTATACCCTCATTCAAAAAAACTAGAAGTCAACATGTCTTTAACATTTAGGACCCTTAAGTTATTATTCTAATGTCTTCATTTCAGCTATGTTTTGATTTCTCTTCCTCTCTCTTAGTAGTATGTCACACAAATTTTTCTCATTTATGTCCCATTAGAGTATTTCAAAGGTAAATGCGAACTATGATTTTTTTTAAGAAGGCATGTGAAAGGAGAACTTTGACTTATATGAAAAAGTCAAGGAAGACTATGCATGGGAAAAAACCTCTATTGGGATAACCAGGTCTTTTCAATCACGGTATGAATAGAAAAAGGGCAGAACATGGGGCGCCTGGGTGGCTCAATGGGTTAAAGCCTCTACCTTCGGCTCAAGTCATGATTCCAGGGTCCTGGGATCGAGCCCCACATCGGGCTCTCTGCTCAGTGGGGAGCTTGCTTCCTCCTCTCTCTCTGCCTGCCTCTCTGCCTACTTGTGATCTCTCTCTCTCTCTGTCAAATAAATAAATAAAAATCTTTAAAAAAAGAAAAAGGGCAGAACCAAGTTGGCAGACTTACGGTGAGGTAGCAGGACCTAAATTAGAGTTACAAAGAAAAAAATTCCAGGAAAAAATTATGAAATCGTTCAGAGTGGTAAAAATCTTAAACAGGGTACCAAATGCAGTTGATGTATTAAAGCAAAAATTAAAGTATACCATATTATAATTTTATCCTGCTGATTCCACAGGAAACTCTAAACACTTTTCACATTCTTTAGGTATTCCTTGTCTAGCCACACCTTGTCTCAAGGAAGCATGAATATTTTATAAATATTTCTTAAATATAAGTATTTTTGCCTCAACTCACTTTCACTCTCCAATCTGCTTACTCTATTGTATGCCAACACAGTTAATGCTACTAGTAGCTTTGTACCTTTTAGAGCTTTATTATGAATCTTTCTAATAAACATAAAATTAATATTAAATTGGAATTATGTACATTGTGCAAGATAATTCATAACCAGGCAATATTCATATTACAGGATAATTTATTATATCTATGAATATTACATTGAGACTGAACAAATAATTACACAGCTGAAAATATTACTCTCAAGTCCTCTCTCTCTTCCATTATTATAGTCAATTCATAAAATTCTGCAGACAGTTGTATGACATGTTATCAAAGTACTCCATAATCCAAATGTGTCTAAAAGTATTCCCAATGCTTCTTTCATTCTAGAATGCTAAACGAAAGAGCTTGAAAGAAGAGGAAAGGAAAGCCGATTTCTAAGGATCTAATTTAGATTAACATTGGCATTCAGAATGAATAATTTTGAAAAGAGAATGTTCCACTCTGTGATCTAAGGTTATTAAAGATTTACAGTTGGTCCAATATTGGAGGATTTTAAATTTTAAAAGAGTTAAGTTTTTCTCAACGGCCCCAAAATGCAGAATTTCACACTACATTGGCAAGGGAATGTGTTTAAGTTCCCTACCTAAAGTAGCTTTTTAAAGGTTAAAAATTCCCTGATTCTCCTGAAAGGCAAAATGGCAAATGGCAAACTGGCAAAATGATCCTGGCTTCAGAATGAAATGGCTTGGTTGACTTCAAAAAACGTTTGGCCAAACTCATGAATGTCATCAACTCTTTAACAGTAGGCAGAGGTCTTTGGGGATGGAACTCAGTATACAGTGACTAGAACCCAGTGTCTTCTTATGCTGATCACTGCCTAGTCTTCTAGAGCATTTTTAATGCTCTGAATTTCAAATTGTCACAATGTCTTATGTTTTGGATAACATCATGAATCAAGAGGGATGAGGAAAAACACTTAAAGTTGGTTTCCATGCCTCATTTCAAAATAAAGATTTCCCTTACCATCCTAAGTAATAAAAGATGATATGTCTTAAAACAGCTGTAGACAATCAGAATGTGTTCATTTATAAACAAGTCTTCTTTGTATATTCTGACAATAACCTTTGCCTATGAACTACAAAATCAATCACCATAGAGTCAGCTTGATTTCCTTTCATTTGGCTTCTGTGAATGTATTGGAAGTAGAAGGATGATCTGGGAAGTTTTTCCATACTGTTTTCCCACTTGCCAAGCATTAAATCTAACTCAAGATATATCTTTTTTAAAAATGATGGTTTATTTTAAAAAATAACTAATTAAGTTATTTCTCATCGATAGGAACAATTTCTCTTTTTAGGAACAAGAATATAGCTATTGCAGGCTCTGGTCTCTTACCATTCTCATATATTTACACATGGAATTAATCTTATCATATACACCTTCCAGATTTCTATCTATTGGATTTTTTTCCCCTTGTACAACTTTTCCAACCTTTTTTTTCTTAAATGCTCTGTACAATCACATGTAAAATCATGAGCTACAAACCTCAATAAAAAAATGTCAGTAAACAATAAGTGATGTAGTCACTTTTATTATATGGGAGTGATAGAGCTTTGGTTTGGGGACAGTTTTTTATACTACAGGATAATTGACACATACACTCCTAATAGATTTCCTTGCTATCCCCATACCCTACCCCCCTTTTCTTCACACATTATAAGTAAAATGCAAGGGTTTTTTATTTTTTTAATGTCTTCAGAGAACTGCTGCCATCCAAGGTAACCAGAAGGTGATTTGCTCTTTCCAGAAGGATAAGAACTTACCATTTTCTCTTAAAGTTTGCTAATACAGAGATATATTCAAATGTAGTCTTATATGTCACCTAATCTTATTTCTCCCCCATCTCAAAATGGGGGACTGGTGGATAGAGGTAAGGACAGTCAGTCACTGGTGAACTTCTGGTGCGAAGGAGATTATAGAGTTCTGTGCTGGGACCTGTCTTTCTTCTTTTGAATAAAGGGTGCAATCAATATTAGTATACAGTGGGGATCACCATGATAGACATTATAGAATCACCATTTTGTAGTGTCAGGGACTCCAATTATTTTATGTACTAACTCTTAGCATCAGAAAAATGAACACATATATCAGCTGGAAAAATCCAGTTCAAATACTTCTCCTTTGTAATATTGAAAACACATTTTCATAGGAATTATTTGCAAAGGACATTAAGAGGAATCGTACATTCTGAGTGCTCAAGATATACCTGGCACTTTGAAAAGCCTCATTTAATCTTTCTAATAATATGGTGAAATGGATTTTTTTTCATGCTCACTTCACTGAGGAGATTTCAATTCAGATTTTACAGTCATAGAGCTGGTGAATTTTGAACTAAAATCTCACAGTCTAATTTATTATTAACAATGTTACATTGTATCACCTAAATGACTAGTTAAAAAAATTAACCCGCCCCTTTTCATTTAAATAAGAAGGGGGATGGGTAACAGCCAAGAGAATGTTGAAAAAACATGGCGCCCACTTTAAAGACACTCAAAGTGTTTAAAATCCATTTAACTAGGCAGTTGAGAGATTGAGGTTTCACCAATTTATATCTTTGAACAAATTATTTTTCTAAGAATAGGTTCCTCATCTCTAAAGTAAATATAATATCTATTTTGCATGTGAAATATATATAAAAGTATATGTAATATGATATATATATATGATATACTTGGCACACATGAAACCCTTATTTAGAAAATTCGGAAACAGATTCTGACTTAGTATTAAATAGAGTGTGTGTGTGTGTGTGTGTGTGTGTGTCTTGTTGTTTGTGTCCTTCACCTCCACCAAAACACATAATGAGCAGAGAATAGTAGTATACTTCTAAATCAAATTCTAGTGAAAGTTCCTCTCTGATTTATAGGACTATTTCATCCCATTATCAAAGCAGCATAATAGCTGCAAGTTTCTTGGTCTGTACATAGGCAATTTCTCAATATTTAATCTTTACTCAACAGTTTTACCAACTGAACGTCTAGCAATTAAATACAGCATTTTATAATCTGCATTGAACAGGTCTCATTTGATGGAAAAAAATGGTTCTACATTTAGTTATATCTGAGAGATGCCAGATTAAACAAAGTCACATAGGTTTTTCGTTTTTGTTTTTTGGTTTTTTATTGTGGAATTTCAGAGAACACACTGCAAAACTCCAAGAGTAGTATACATTGCACTGTTTCTTAAAATTATCTGGCTCTGGGGCGCTTGGGTGGCTCATGTGATTGAGCTGCTAATTCTTGGTTTTTGGACTGGATCATAATTTCCTGGTTGTGGAATCAAGCCCCGTGTTGGGCTCCTCAGTGGGGCATCTGATTCTCGATCTCTCTCTCTCTCTCTCTCATTCTCTCTCTCTCCATCTCCCTCCACCCCACCCTGCTCGTGCACACATGTGCTCTCTCTTTCTCTCTCTCTCTAAAATAAATAGATAAATCTTTTTAAAACTGTATCTGGTCCTGAAATTCTCAAGGAACCTAAGGAGCAAAACATTGAGCACTATTAACCCATGGAACTCAGTTTGTGAAACACTACCCAAAATATTTTTCTTACAATTGAGTTAGGGTTGTTGTCCTGAGTATTTTATGTCACCAGAAATGGTGGAGGTGTGACTCCCCCAATATTAACTTACAACTTTATAACTCATGATAAAGTAATACGATTGGAACAGTATTTCCACTAAAAGTCTGGTTCCGGTCTGTAGGTGGAGGAAGAACAATTAATGAAATGAATCCTGCTTTAAGAATTCTGCCCTGGGGCGCCTGGGTGGCTCAGTAGGTTAAGCCTCTGCCTTCGGCTCAGGTCCTGATCTCAGGTCCTGGGATCCAGCCTCGCATCGGGCTCTCTGCTCAGCGGGGAGCCTGCTTCCCCCCACCCCCTCTCCCTGCCTCTCTGCCTGCTTGTGATCTCTGTCTGTAAATAAATGGATAAAATCTTTAAAAAAAAAAAAAAAAAGAATTCTGCCCTAACCATTGAATCCCTTCATGTTAGTACAGCTTTCTTTGTTCTAATCTCAACTGTCCATTTGGCTACTGCAACTGGAGACAAAGAGTCTATTCTCAACAACTGTGTTTCTCACTTATAAAGTGCCTATGAGTAACACGAGAATCTTGTTAAGAGGCAAATTTTTATTTGTGTAGCCTGGAAGTAGGTCTGGGGTCTCAATTTCAAACAAGTTCACACCTGTCTGCATGGCGGCTCCCAGTACCAAGCCTTTCACACTGCCTCTGTCTCTTCCTCAGAAACACATTACGCCTTACTTAGGGTTTTTTGCCTCTAGCTGGTCATTTAGGGGCACTAGGGACTATATTATAGGAAAGGATTCACAGAGGTTCTCTCTGTCTCGGGACAATCCAGAAAGTCCTCGATTTTACAAAAAAATAAATCCATTAATATTTTGGAAAATATATGCAGAGCAGATTCTCAAGTTTGGTGATGGATAGGGTAGAACTGAAGCTGTTGCGTGACTGTTTTACTCCATCATTTTAGGTCTAAAACAACATGGGAAAGGGGGAGACTATGTGTTTCTGTACTGGTGTCTATGTGTAATCGCATGTGTATGTAAAGAACACATATATATGTAGTAATTGCCTACATGAAAGATTTTAAGAAAGTGGAGTTTTCCTCATTAACATATATATGTAACACACTAGAAATATTTATTAGAGAAATTTAAAATAATTTTTGAGTATGTAAAAAATCTAATTATTGCAGCTAGAGATACTTGCCAGGCTCCTATTTGTATGTAAAATGGGATATAATCACACAGGTAGATATGACAAAAAGTGAACAAGTAAAGAATGCCCAGAAAGCTATATTATTTTGAATTTTATAGATAAATCCCTTTTTAAATATAACTGTTATAATTATTTGTTTCATTGTAATATAAAAAGTCTGTTGACAGTAAAGAATCTTGTCTCAGTATACTATCTAATGAGACAGAAGTCATCTCACTTTTTTCTCTTAAACCTAAAATGCTTCATCCAGGATTTATTCCCAGTCACAGCATCAGAAAATATTAACATCTGATCCAAAAGTATCAAGAAACTTAACAGGCTCTGAAGATTTTATATATAAATAGAAAAAAAAGATCTTGGCTATACTGGTGATTGAGTGTTAAGTGTGTTAAAGTAAAAACACACCGTGGTATTAAACACAAATGCCTGCATACTTTTATTAGATGAATCCTTACAATAACATGTTCTTTCGGATAATCACAATTCTCTAAAAACAAGACTTATGTCTGAATCTCCAAAATAATTCTCTTTATATTTCCAAATGGTAAAATCATCTCACTAAACCTATTACTTTTATTTTGATATTCATGCTTTGCTTATATAAGATATGAATATGAGTATTTTATATTTCATATATATACTGTTAATCCTACCAGTTAAGTCATATTCCAGAAATTAACAGTTATTTTTAAATACAGGGGGAAGAAAGGTAAAGTGAATTAAATTATAAGCCTCTTGTCTTGCACTTGATATGTCTTAAAGCTAATAATTTCTCACATTCTTAGAAACTTTCTAGCTCTGTGGTAATCGCCACCATTTCACTGTAACTGAGGAAAACAGAGTTCCATTGATTCTGTTAATGTTGAAAAAGACACTAAGAAGATACATTAACTAGGGGTACTTGGGTTGCTGAGTCATTAAGCATCTGCCTTCAGCTCAGGTCATGATCCCAGGGTCCCAGGATCAAGCCCCACATTGGGCTTCCTGCTCAGCAGGAAGCCTGCTTCTCCTTCTCCTACTCCCCCAGTTTGTGTTCCCTGTCTCACTGTGTCTCTCTGTCAAATAATAAAGTCTTAAAAAAGAAGAGAAACTGAATAAAGAATATGAGCCTTCCTTTTAAGCTCTTTTGTTTTAAATTTTTAAGTATTACATACTATTTTTCTAAATATCTAATCTAAATTTCTAATGATCTAAAATTTCTTATGTAATTTACAGTTATAACCTAAATACATAGTTTATGTAGTTCATAAATTGCTTAAAAGGTTAAAAATAATAACTAATAATGTTTGGTTTTAAAAATTCAAATTACAAAAAAAATTCAAACTGCAGTAGTAGCTAACATTGAGGAGTTAAAACTAATTCAAATCCCTGTGTAAAACACACTAATTCAATGTAACATTTTAGTCACTTTTTAATTTATTTTTTAAAGATTTTATTTACTTATTTGACAGAGAGAGAGAAAACGTGCATGCGTGTGTGCATGAGTGTGTGTATGTGTGTGCACACGTGCTCACATGTGCACAAGCTGGGAGAATGGCAGAGGGAGAGAGAGAAGCAGGCCCCAATCACTGCCCAGGACCCTGGGATCATGACCTAAGCTGAGGCTGACGCTCAAGGGGCTGAGCCACCCCGATGCCCAGCCACTTATTTTAAAGAGCGAATATTAACTTATCCTGTTGCTTTTATGTGTTACTATGAGAGTCAACAAAATAGTTCAGCGTTTCCCAGCCTTGGCTTCAATTAGAAGCACCTAGAGCATATTAAAAAAAAAAAAAAAAAAAAAAAAAGAAAGAGAAGAAATAGCCCGTGCCTCACTCTAGACCAGTTAAATCAAAATCTCTTGGGGGGTGGGGCCCAGGTATAAGTTAATTTTAAAAACCCACAGGAGATTTAATGTGCAGTTTGAGCAAAAAATTGCAGAGTTAACCATTTAAAAAATATTGGATAAGTATTGGCATTAATCATGTTTAAATATTATACAACTTTGTTTTTCAGCAGGAGATGTATGGGAGAGACCAAAATAGAAAACTTCTTTACCTCAGTTGAATCTAGTTAATCACCTAATTATGGTTTTCCTCCCAATTTATAAAGATTGATAGTATATTGTTCATATAAAATTCAACTATATTATTAATAATATTTTCATTATTTAACTCATGGAAAAAATATTGTTCAAAATTTGTGGGTTCCTATCACCAATTTCAGAGTCCATAAACATTATCATGGTAAAAAAAAGTCACTTATTAATTTTACATCAGGCAAAATTCACAGACACCTATTAGGAATTGTTTACCGGGAACAAAAGCTTCTTCAAGTTTTCTCTGGGCATTTGACTATCATCAGGCCATGTATCTACGTGGTTTTTGGCAATGTCACAGCTATCTGAAAGTCTACTTCTTGTTAAAGTGAATTGCCCGTAATTCTAGAGAGTGCAGCTATAAGTTGAAGAGAGATGTTCTTTTTTAATTATTATTCAAAATGAATAATAAATAATAACTTGAATTTCTTCAATATGATTCCCAGCTTAGCTTTAACTTCTATAGGCTACCCAATTCACATTGTTTTTTTCAAATTTTAATAAACAATTAACCTCGATACGTAAAAGTTTTTCTAAATAGGAAGAACATGGAGAACTCCATGAAAGGTAAGAAAGAAACTTGTAACAATTCATTAGAGAGAAAAGCCACCCGGTTGGGCTGTCATACCCTCTAGTCTTCTTCAATGGTTAACAATCATACATGGAATTAATACATCTTAATTACCTAGCTATTTAACACATAACTTTCATGGGAAGAGTGATGGAGTGCCATATAAGCTTTTACTCTAGTGACAATGGATCGAATGGTAATGCCTGTTTGGAGTGCTGTCTTCAGTAGGCTTTATCCAAAATTAGTAAGAAAAAATTCCATGATGGATCATGTATGTCTGTTACTATCACAAGAAAGGACCACAGAAGGAAATGATTGATCAATTCATGTGCAATTTATATGTCACCCCTGATTCAGAAGTTGTAAATACAAATATCTGATACTCATATTTTAGAAGAATCAAGAGCCCTAACTCCTTTTTAAAAAAAAATGTTATTATTGGGGCGCCTGGGTGGCTCAGTGGGCTAAGCCTCTACCTTCGGCTCAGGTCATGAACTCAGGGTCCTGAGATGGAGCCCCGCATCGGGCTCTCTGCTCAGCGGGGAGCCTGTTTCCCCCTCCCTCTCTGCCTGCCTCTCTGCCTACCTGTGATCTCTCTCTGTCAAATAAATAAAATAAAATCTTTAAAAAAACATTATTATTGAAGTATAGCTGGCATACAATGTTATATTAGTGTCAGGTGTGCAACATAGGGATTTGACATTCACTTGCTGCTCACCAGGGGAAGTGTTGTCACTACACAGCACTCGTACAATATTACAGACTATATTACCTATGGTATACTCTTCATCCCTATGATACAGTTATTTTATAACTCAAAGTTTGTACTTCTTTTTTTTTTTTTAAGATTTTATGTATTTATTTGACAGAGAGAGATCACAAGTAGGCAGAGAGGCAGGCAGAGAGAGAGGGGGAAGCAGAACCCTGAGATCATGACCTGAGCTGAAAGCAGAGGTTTAACCCACTGAGCCACCCAGGTGCCCCTGAAAGCTTATACTTCTTAAACCCCTTTGCCTATTTTGCCCATCTCCCACCCCAACTCCTTTTAAATGACAACTATTTCAGTTTTGCAATGATAGAAAATAGTTTACAAGGGAAGCAGAAAAGTTATTTCTATCATTCATTCCACTCCTTTCATGTGTTCGCTTTGTGTAACCTATTGAGCCAAGTTTAGAATGATTTTCATTCCCATTATTTTTCACAAAGCTATACCTAAACTCTCCTCAGCTCTGGCCAATCATCGCCTCCAGCCAACCAATTCCTGACTGGTCTCCCTCAGATTCAGGCTAAATTCCATCCAATCTCATTGAAATATGGAATCTCCTTTCTCTTTTACAATCTTTCATACATAGCAACATCATTCTTAGTCTTCCTCCTATACTGAATCTTAACCTTACCTAACCCCTCTTGCTTCTGTGTTTTGCAAAGGTCGTTTACATATTAACTGATTTTCTCTGCTCTATAAATCAGCATCTTCTCCTACTCAGCCTTGAGATTTATCCATCAAGCAGTCCTCTCTTTGGTTTCCCTTCTTTCTAAGCCATTTGTTTCTTTCTGTGCAGTGTACATACCCAGAATTATGGATCTGAAACATCCTTTGAAATCATTTAGTTCAATCCCTTTACTTCACACATAAGTAAACTGAGGATAAAAGAGAACATATGATTCAATTGTTCAATATCATGGCTCATTCACGCTATGAGCTTATTCTTAGATAAGAATATCCCAAACAGCTCATTTTACTACATTTTTTTTTCATATTTTACTGGCTAAGTCCTCCTGTTGCACTATATCTGCCTCACATGTGATATACTTTCTCTTCTGTTACGAGAGTATTTTTTTAAAGCTTTATTTATTTATTTATTTGAGAGAGCAAGAGAGACACGCAGCTCAAGAAGGAGGAGTGACAGAGGGAGAGAGAGTAAGAATCTCAAGCAGATTCCCCACTGAGTGTGGAGCCTGACTCCACTGGATCTCAAGACCCTGAGATCATGATCTGAGCTGAAACTAAGAGTTGGACACTCAAGCGATTGAGCCACTCAGATGTCCTTCTTACTAGAGTATTTTTTAAGATCTTTTGGTTTTAAGTAAAGAAATAGAATTCAAATTTACTTAAGCTAAACAAATAAAAATACAGAATACCTTTAATGCTATTTACTGATTCACCTAATCAGAGAGGGAAAAGGTGAGGCAAGCTCTGATTGGGCAGTGACACTAAACACAATTGGACAGGACCATGAACACAAAGACTTTCCCTGGGGCATCTGGGTGGCTCAGTCATTTAATCAGTTGCCTTCCACTCAGGTCATGACCCCAGCATCCTGGGATAAGGGGGATCGAGCCCCACATCCAGCTCCCTGTGCAGTGGAGAGGCTACTTTTCCTTCTCCCTCTGCAGCTCCCCTTGCCTGTGTGTTCTTTCTTTCTCTCTCTCTGCCAAAAAAATAAAATCTTTAAACAAAACAAAACAAAACAAAGACTTTCTATTTCTTATTTTTCTGTTTTTCCTTATGTGCCAGCTTGATTTTTTTTTTCCCCAGGGAAAATTAGTATTTTATGGTGGTTGAGTGCCCAGACTTTGAATGAAGACTGCCTGAGTTGAAAGCTTCCTTCCGCCATTTTCTAGTCTTGTGATCTGGAGCAAGTTCCACTCTGTATCTCAATTCCCTTCTCTATAAAATACGGATAATAATAAAGTCTACTGAATAGGGCTATTGGAATAATAGAGTTAAAATCATAAGTTACTAGAGTGCTTAGAACAGTGCCTGACATATAGTAAATGCTTAAGAATCATTCCCTATTCTTATTGTAATAACAGCCCAGTCTCTTGTGGACAGAGTCATGCTTGGTAACAGCTTTGGATTTGCAATCAAATAGCTCCTTGGAAATATAAAACAGCTCTGGTTAGAACTATCCAAGGAAGGATTCAGATTCACCATTACTGATTCTTGTTTCTTACTCTGGATCTGTTTTTGCCTGGGGGGTTGAGTACCATGATTTGCACAGCCTAAGTTGCTGTTTACATCTCCAATTAGGGCAGCAAAGTCTGACCAGAAGCTGATGTGAGGGGGAAGCTGGACAAACACACCTGTGTTACAATGCTATAGCTTGCCTGGTCCACCTGAGACGTGAGCCTTGTAAACGTCTCTCTTTCATATCTAAGTCATGCTACATATCCAAATGACCTCTATCTATCTTTACTCAATTCCATTTCTAGCTCATCAGTGTCATGTTAATCAAAATCAACTATTAATCTCACAATTCAGTCATGTTTACAAAGCTGCATATTTCTATCAGTTACAATTAATTTCTATCTTCTCCTTAGTAAGATTTAATTATAAACATCTGAAAAGCAGAACTGAATGTTTAGTTTTTCTATGGACTCTTCTCTTTTACCAGCGTCCTGAATTTTACTCTGTAAGTTTGAAAATTTCAAGTAGAGAAATAACGACTTTTTCTAAATACTTATATGTCCTTGAAAAGCTAATTAAATTGGTCTTGATGAAAACTCTTCTTGAAAAAAGGGTAGAAATGAAAATGCTATTAGGTTTAATCCAGGATTAGCAAGAGATAGCCAGAAAAGCTGTTATTTTCACCAAGGCTGAAGGCTTAGAGCCAAGGCATACACCCCACCACAATACATATATCTAAATAAAAGAACAGTTCCTTTAAAAGAGTGTTGCCACCAGTTATCTTTCAGTTAAAGTTGTGGGGATTTTTTTCCAGAGGTACACTTTGTACCCGAGCATTTTTTGGAATATGGATTGCTAATCTTATTTTCCAAAATACACATACACACACACACACCCCTGGGGCAAATAATACATTGTATGTTAATAAAATTAAAAAAAATAGTTATATATATGTATATATGTATGTGTATATATATGTATATTTCTAGCAAACAAAACCAAGTCTAAGCATTTCATCTCCCCAATTTCACAAAAATTTGAGGAGGAATATGTGTGCAATGTATTCTGGGGTCCTCCAGGTTCTTGAGTCAAGGAGAAGATCCAACCTCTCATGTAATGCCATAGAGTTTTCAGCTCTACCCAAAGAACGTCAGAAGTGAAAACTAATTACAGTTCTACCTCTTTTGCTCAATAAGCCATAGTATGTAGAGTTGTGTTTTATTTATTAGTATCTTCAGTTTTATTCTAAGTGGAAATGGTTAAGATTTTTTGTGAATAAACAAAGTAGAAGTGCACTAAATTTTGAGTTTTCTTTTGAAGCATTTCCAGCATTTCCATAGACAAAAATGAAAACTAATTGTGTGGTCTCATTCGAAACATAGCTTGAAGTGTTCCAAATCTGAGATGCAGAGACTTGGACATACATCAGAAGAAATTGCTTATTATTTCCAGTAGATTTAACTTAAAACAAGCTACAGGGGAGACCATCATAAGGAAATGATACAAATCTTTAATTAGAATAATTAAAGACTAATGGTGATTTAATTACAGATACAATTAAATTTTGCTAAGCTTAAAAACAAAATTCAGTTGAATGGTAATGCTTTGTGGAAGGTTTGTTAGATTTAAAAGCCTAGATTTTGGAATTGTGAAACTCAATTGCTAAAAAAAGGGCTATTCTTTTGCCTGTGTGTATGGGGTTTACGTTAGAAAAGTTGCATAATTTAA
The DNA here is from genome assembly GCA_003697995.1 of Taxidea taxus jeffersonii. Taxonomy (NCBI): domain Eukaryota; kingdom Metazoa; phylum Chordata; class Mammalia; order Carnivora; family Mustelidae; genus Taxidea; species Taxidea taxus. The sequence continues at coordinate 29,348 of RCUC01158742.1, forward strand.
GGACACTAAAGTTTTTGAGGCGATTGGATGATCAACCCTTTCTCATCATCCTACATAAATGCTAACAACATAAAAAAATACAACATATACTTTCACTCTTCTTAGAGGAATATCAACTTCAAGAACAACCCAAAATACAGAGGATTAAATCACATTTGGGGCTTATATACATAGTCTCATGCCCAAAGTGTCTGAAAATGCTTTTAAAAGAAGGGAGCACTTAAAAGGATTATAACTCTCAAAAGACTATTGTAACTAAACGTGTTGTGCTACAAATAAATCCTGACGTGACTGTTCCAGAAAATAGGTGCTACAAAGACCATTCTTTAGAGAGAGAATATAAGCTGTCTGTGCACATAATAAAACCTTTTTGATTCAGCGAGCTGAAACGCTGGTAGCTCGAGTTTTCGTACGCTATTCAGCAATTATGCCCCTATTGAGATTTAATTATCCCATTAGATAATTATTTACTACTACATATTAAGTTACAGTATGCCATTAGAGTCAGTGGGCTAATAAATACATAGCTGCTGCTAGATGGAAACAGCTTAGCCAAATAATTATTTCCAATTATTTCACAAACATTTAACCTTATGTCCAAAACAATGTCCTGCCCGTAGTAGGCATCCAGTAAGTGTTTGGTTTTTTGTGTTTTTAAATGAGAGGATGGATGATCTGACCTGCATTTAATTTGGCTGCTATTAGGTGATCTCCTTTTAATACACCTGTTAGTGATCCACTTAGAACTTTACCTTGAACCCCAAGCTACAATAAGCAGGTTTGAGGAAGAAAAGTAACATAGAAAAATGGAAGAATGTGGAGTGTTGCTAGCAAATAATTGGTGTGGTTTTTGTTTTGTTTTGTTTTTAACACATCCTGCTAAGGTTATTTTCTCTCCCAAAATCTACCATAGCTGGGCAAGAGTGTTTACTGTGTTGAAAACTGAGACACAAAGGACTAGAGATAAAGCCTTTGGATAACTACTTCCATTTTGTAGTTCTTCAAAAGAAGAGGAAAAAAAAAATCTACTGATGTCAAAGGTTATTGGTTCCTCAGTAAATTGATGTTTATATCATACCTCTTATTTAAAGAGTTTAGAAGTTACTGAGCCTTCAAAATGATCTATATCATGATGACATTTCCACAGCAACGAAAAATAAGGAAGTTACCAAGATTTAGGTCAATGTTTCCCACACTACTCTGATAAACTTCCCTTTTGAGACATTATATTTTTATATTTGTGCGTGTGTGTGTGTGTGTGTGTAGGGAGAAGTAGGTGTGGGTAGGGGGCTCTCTGTAGGCCGGTAAATTCAGGAAGACTAGATTCAACAAATATGAACGTGTTTCTTAACCACAAAATTCACAAACGCTTTAATATACTAACCTTCATTGTGATCTCAAAGAAAGAAAGCATAAACAGAATATTTATTAGGAGGATAATGATAGGCTATGAAGAAGGAAATCAAGTTAGAATGTATATTAGACATCCATCACCAAGTCCATGAGCCATTGATTTCTAAACTTAGTTCTCCATCAGCAGGATTTCAATCATGCTCTATTTTATACATCAGATGTTGGAGACAGAGTACACTCGCTTTTTGGTGAACAAACAATCGCATGGTACCTACTCCATCGTTGTCCTTCTTGGAGAGGCAGGATGGATATTTGCCAGGGATGCACAGAGTATGGCCAGCAGCTGTTACTGGAACAGCCACACCCACTCCTTTTGTGGCATCCGTGGCTGCTTTTGAGTTACGAGGGGGAGTTGACTAGCTGCAGAAAGACCTTAGGCTGACAAACCTAACTTATTTAGTATCTGGCCTTTTAAACAAAAAAAGAAAAAAACAAGGTTAGTATCCTCTGCCTTTGTGGTTAGGAGTACACACTTCAGAACCAGAAAGCCAAGCTTCAAATCTTGGCCCACATCTGACTGTAAGCAAGTTCCTTAATCCCTCAGTGCCTCAGTTTCCACATCTGCAACATTGAGTAATAACTTTATCTGTACTTCATGGGGTTGTCATGAAAACTGAACAAGTTAATCTATGAAAAGCACTTAGGACTCATGATACATGTTTGTGCTTGACATGCATGCAATGTTTATAATTCAAGTACCATAACTATTACTCATAAAAACCTTGATAGTCTAGTAAAGTTGCAATGTGCCCAGCTAAAAGTCTCTATTACCCACTCATTCTAATAACTAGAGGTCATCAGTGAGATACAGGTAGAAATCAGTGATACTGCTTCTAGGAAGTTTCTTTAAAGGGGTTGCCTTAGCTGCTCAGTGTGTTCTTTACCCTTCTTGCCCTACCTCTTCATTCTTGTTGGAATTTAACAATAATGGTTAGACCTCTAGCAGGCACCTTGGACCATTGGGTCACCTTGAAAAAGAAAGCAACATGCTACAAATGGCAAAACAGAGAGGCTGCCGGAGGATAAGTCCCTGCTTCTATGGGCTTCTGTACAACTCTGAATTGCCTATCTGCAGACCCATGTTTTTAACCTGAACAAAAATAAATCGCAATCTTGTTTTAGTCATTCTTATTTAGACTCCTCTGTACTTGTAGCTAGCCATAATTCCTAGCCATATTCCTGCCAATAGGGTAGTAAGTCCATTGAAATTTTGGCCCAAGTGGGAAGAGGTAATAATAATGCTATTTTTTAAAAGGCAAAAGCAGACAGATTAATAAAATTAGCTGAGGTTGGTTGTTTTTTGTTGTTGTTGTTTTGGTTTCGGTTTTGGTTTTTGGTTTTTGGTTTTTGTTTTGGCATTTTGGTGCTTGCCCATTCAAGAAATATTTGGGAATAATGTGGGGTACTTCTGAAGATGATGATAGAGAGAGTGGCAGACACCCTAGGTACAAGCCAGTCATCCATATATTTTTTTTAAACATAAACGTGACAGGGCTTTACGTTTCAACATTAAACTGCAGCTTTGCATCAAGGTCTCATCGTAGACTACCATAGGTAGGACAATTTCCTTTAATTTTAAACTCTGCATGGATTATGTATTATTGTGGGGAAGTCTCAGCTATCATTTCGGGAGCATAGCGTGATTTTTCATTACTAGCCCACAGTTATCAGAAGGGTTTCCTCTCAAGGTTGTAATCATTAGGAAAATGGCAATGAAGTAGTTAGTCAAAAGATACTAAAGTGTGCTTCAATTAAAACCTGATAGCAACACAAATCTTTCTTTTCTTTCTTGCCTTGCATAGAAAATCTGTCTATACCACACACTTAAGCAAACTCAGTTAGAAACCAGCCCTAGAAAGGCTTAGCGAAGGCCATAATGGTGACACACCATGAGGAGGCATTTAAAAATGCAGTAGTATCCTCTTAGGGGGTGGATGGCCACATCTGTTATTTAACTTTTCTCTTGATAAAAGGCCATGTCATTTGCCGTTAAGACTTTAGTAAGGCATAACTCTCTCTTCAAGTAACACAGGACACACAATATATCCCTAATAGACGATAAATATTTATTGGTAAGATCACATTGCTTAGAGAGACATTTTTGATGTCTCTACATTCTCCATTTTTTTGTTCACATGCACACACCTCGGTTACTTAGAATTAAGAGGAGCAAACAGGGAGACTATAACTAGTATATAATGTCGTGGCAGGTGAAACTAGTTCTAGCAAGTGGTTCCAAGGAAAAAAATAGTGACAACTGTTAAAGGTAAACACATAAGATTTAAAAATGACTTAAGGCTCGATTTGATCGGTTCTTAAAGAGATGACTGCCAATTGGCAGGCAGGCTAATGCTTTTCTTTTCTAGAAAATGGTTAGGCTTCCAAATTATATAAAGAAACTGCAGATGTCGTCTTTATTTTCATGTGGAAACAATACAAGCTTAAATCACCACAACAGAACTCCATAAGCCCAATCCCCAAAGCTAGTGTTGCAAAAACAGGAAATAACAGCTGATGGCCTCTTCCATCTCACTCAGCATCCAAAAGTAAGTCTCTGCTAAGGCCCACGGGCCCCACCTAATGAACTCCATGCACTTCCCTCTGTGTTCAGCTACTGCTACTTTTCCCTCACCCTGTCTTTCAGCCCCACTTCTCTGGGCTCCTGCCAATGGACCTTGCTTTGGCTGCTGCCTCTGTTGCAATACTCCTTCCCCTGCAAAGGCCCAGAGTCACTTCACACTCTGCCTCAGTGAGGCTGGGTCCTAGCCAGTCCACAAATCCAGCAATCTCTCCCTCCCACTCTCCTTGTTTAATTTTTCTTATCACATAATATTTTCTCTTATTTATCTGGCATCTTCTCTGATTCTCTGGGTTCTACTTTCAAGAGGATAGTGATTGATGTCTCTGTTATTCATTATTCCCAGTACCTGGAATAGCACATGATACAGAGCAAGCACAAAATAAATACATGTTGAATGAATGCGTGGATGAATGGAGAAGCAATAATACAAATTTTTAAAATAGCTGGGGCATCTGTGTGGCTCAGTGGGTTAAGCCTCTTCCTTCGGCTCAGGCCATGATCTCAGGGTCCTGCAATCAAGCCCCGAATCAGGCTCTCTGCTCAGTGGGGAGTCTGCTTGCCCCTCTCTCTCTGCCTGCCTCTCTGCCTACTTGTGATCTCTCTCTCTCAAATAAATAAATAAAATCTTAAAAAAAATTAAAACTAGCATTTTATAAAATTTGCCACTGGTATCAATTCAATACATACTCTTCTAAAAACTTTCTGAGCATATGCCAATCTGTGTATATTCACAGACATGTATGCATATGGTTTCATGCATATATATATATATATGTAAACACATACACACACATTTTATATAATTATATATTCTCACTGACTCACATTTACATATACAGATTTAATATGTTACTTATGAGGAAAAATTTTGTGGAAATAAGTTTTTTTAACACAAGTAGTCCATAGACAGCTTCCTATGTTCTATATATATGTGTGTGTGTGTGTGTGTGTGTGTATTTTTTTTTTAATACCAGTAGGCTTTTCAACCAGGTTCAACCTCCAATTTAAGTTAATTCTAGCTTTCTGATGTCCTTGCTACATATATTCTTTACACTTATGTTAGCATATCTGTAGATAAACTTCTAGAAGTATAATTACCAAGTCAAAATTACATGCATTTTTAAGTTACTATGGAACATTTTTAACATATACATCAAAGTAGATAAATATAACCCCATCATATATTTACCATCCACATAATGCTTGAAGCAAACATTATGAAAAATTGTTGGTGTTATTTTATTTATATAATTATCCATCTCCTCCCTTCCAATTTCATTTTGAAGGAAATCATCTTTATGATTTGCATTTCTTTTTATGAAACAAATCATGTTATTTTGTCCATACATATTTCAACATGTATTTCTAAGAGATAATGACTATTTTAACTTAAACATAACTGGGATACCATTTGCATTCCTTAAAATTAAAATACTTATGGAGCATAAGGAATAACATGGAGGACATTAGGAAAAGGAAAGGAAAAGTGAATTGGGTGAAATCAGAGAGGAGACGAACCATGAGAGACCGTGGATTCTGAGAAACAAACTGAGGATTTTGGAAGGGAGGGATGTGGAGGGATGGGTGAGCGTGGTGGTGGGTATTATGGAGGGCACATATTGCATGGAGCACTGGGTGTGGTGCATAAACAATGAATCTTGGAACACTGAATAAATAAAATAAAAATATATTTTTTAAAATTCTAAAACACCTAGTCAGTGTTTATATTTTTAATTACCAATTGTTGTATAGTTTGGATCAGGAACCAGATATAGTTCACTCAATGAGACTGATTAGATCTCTTTTTTTTTTCCCTTGCCGTGTGTGTGTGTGTGTGTGTGTGTGTGTGTGTGTTAAAAAAACCATGCCATTTGCTTTGTAGAGTTTACAACAATCTGGATTTTGCTTGATGTGTCACTGTGGTGTCTTGCCAAATTCCTCCATTCTCTGCGTAATTTCTGTAACAATATAGTTGAATCCAGAAGCTTCAGTAGGTTCAGGTAAAATGGTGTTGGTAAAATGGTATTTCATAGGTGATGTTTTATTCCTTCAAGAAGTAAATAACGCTGGTTATCTCTCTTTATAAGGTATTAGTAGCCACTAATAATCACATTAATATTTATGTCAATATATTTCTAGTCATTTTTATTGCCCAAGGCTAATTTCTCAGTGAATTTCTCAAGAAATATTCATTTTACTTATTTTTGAGGATTTTATTTCTTTATTTGAGAGAGAGAAACAGTATGAGAGAGTGAGAGTGAGCATGGGGGTGGGGAGCAGAAGGGCAGAGGGAGAGAGAGAAGCAGGCTCGGTGCTGAGCAGAGTCCGACCCAGGGATTGATCACAGGACTCCAGGATCATGATCTGTGCCTAAGGCAGATGATTAATCAACTGAGACACCCAGGTGCCCCCATAAAGACTCATTTTAAACAGTATTTGCTGAGTTCATAGGTGTTCAAAAAACTTTTATAAAAGTTTATCACCAAAATCCTAGAGGAGAACATAGGCAGTAACCTCTTCGACATGGATCACAGCAACTTCTTTCAAGATATGTCTCCAAAGGCAAAGGAAACAAAAGCAAAAATGAACTTTTAAGACTTCATCAAGATCAAAAGCTTCTGCACAACAAAGGAAACAGTCAACAAAACAAAGAGGCAACCCACGGAATGGGAGAAGATATTCACAAATGACACTACAGACAAAGGGCTGGTATCCAAGATCTATAAAGAACTCCTCAAACTCAACACACACAAAACAGATAATCACATCAAAAAATGGGCAGAAGACATGAACAGACACTCCTCCAAAGAAGACATACAAATGGCTAACAGACACATGAAAAAATGTTCATCATCATTAGCCATTAGGGAGATTCAAATCAAAACCACATTGAGATTCCACCTTACACTAGTTAGAATGGCCAAAATTAACAGGACAGTCAACAACAAGTGTTGGAGAAGATGTGGAGAAAGGGGAACCCTCTTACACTGTTGGTGGGAATGCAGGTTGGTGCAGCCACTTTGGAAAACAGTGTAGAGATTCCTTAAGAAATTAAAAATAGAGCTACTTTATGACCCTGCAACTGCACTACTAGGTATTTAGCCCAAAGATACAGATGTAGTGAAAAGAAGGGCCGTCTATACCCCAATGTTTATAGCAGCAATGGCCACAGTTGCCAACTGTGGAAAGAAACAAGATGCCCTTCAGTGGACGAATGGGTAAAGAAGATATGGTCCATATATACAATGGAGTATGATGCTTCCATCAGAAAGGATGAACACCCAACTTTTGTATCAACATGGATGGAACTGGAAGAGATTATGTTGAGTGAAATAAGCCAAGCAGAGAGAGTCACTTATCATATGGTTTCATTTACTTGTGGAGCATAAGGAATAACACAGAATACATTGGGAGATGGAGAGGAGAAGTGAGTTGGGGGATATTGGAGGGGGAGACAAACCATGAGAGACTGTGGACTCTGAGAAACAAACTGAGGGTTTTGGAAGAGTGGTGGGGGGTTGGGTGAGCCTGGTTGTGAGTATTATGGAGGGCACATATTGCATGGAGCACTGGGTATGGTGCATAAACAATGAATTTTGGAACACTGGGGAAAAAATAAATTTATGACCGAAGTCAGAAATTCTTGAAAGCGTTTGGCTAAAAGAAATCATTGACTCATATATGCTTTTTGAATGTGTAAAATATGATAAATATGTTATCCCTGTATGTTTTGGTATAAAATGCAGTTATTGAAAATCTGATAACATTCTGACTTTCTTTTTATAAATAACTTGGTATTTTTTGATTTAATGTTTTTTCCCTCTTTTTCTTTACATATCTATAGAATTATTAAAATATGTCTTCAATGTTGGCAATTTTGGGTCATGTTTTCCAGTATGCATACCTTCTCAATATTGTTTGCATTTAATGATGGTTTTCCTGAGTTATAATTTTTAATGCTTTTTCTGTTTCTTGGCATAGGTATTCTTGTTTGGGGACATCTATTATACATATAATGGAGTTAATTTTCCCTCTATTTTACTTTAGTGGTTTTTTTCTTCAGAGATTACTGTTAAAGATATATTATACTGGAGCTTACTTTTGCATTATTAAAATCTGTCTTCCCCTCAAAATTTCTTATTGCTTTCCTCACTTTTTCTGTTTTTACAATCGTCCTTTTCTTTGTATTTCTTTTAAGATTGTCCGAGTTTGGGGTGCCTGGGTGGCTCAGTGGGTTAAGCCTCTGCCTTCAGCTCAGGTCATGATCCCAGGGTCCTGGGATGGAGCCCCACTTCGGGCTCTCTGCTTAGTGAGGAACCTGCTTCCCCCTCTCTCTCTGCCTGCCTCTCTGCCTACTTGTGATCTCCGTCTCTGTCAAATAGATAAATAAAATCTTAAAAAAAAAAAAGATTGTCTGAGTTTATTAGCTTACCTGTTTTTATAATTATATTTTATTATGGAATTAATTTTTTTCTTTTATTTGTAATTTTTTCTGAGTTCACTCATCTTGTTTGAAATTTTAAAATTCTCATCTATATTGTTCTTTTGTAACTTCTTTTATTTATTATTTCCTTAATTCATTTGAAACTTTTAGTTAATAATTCTCATCTCTTTTGACCATTTCTGGCCTGGTTTCCTATCTGTAGGAGAGTTTCTGCTCCACATTCTTTTGTTACTTCCAAAAACTTTGTATGGGTTTCAAACCAGTGACCTTCTGTAGTCTGTTTCCTATGTAAAATTTTAGTTTTCCTGAACTGTTAGAAAGGAGAGGTAGGTCAGAACATCTTTTGTTTTCTCTTTTCCTAGCATTTTTTAAAAGATTTTTTTTAAAAGATGTTATTTATTTATTTATTTGACAAGTAGGCAGAGAGGCAGGCAGAGAGAGAGGAGGAAGCGGGCTCCCTGCCGAGCAGATAGCCTGACATGGGGCTCGATCCCAGGACCTGGGATCATGACCTGAGCCAAACGTAGAGGCTTTAACCCACTAAGCCACCCAGGTGCCCCTTTTCCTAGCATTTTTTTTTAAAGATTTATTTATTTATCTTAGAGAGAGAGAAAGCAGGAGGAGGGGCAGAGGGAAAGGGAGAGAGAAAATCTTCAAGCAGACTCCCTGCTGAGTGTAGAATCAGAGGTGGGTCTTGATCCAGAACCCTGAGATCACAACCTGAGCTGAAATCAAGAGTTGGCAGCTTAACCAACTGAGCCACCCGGCACCCCCACAACATCTTTTCTAGCTTCATAGTTCTGGGGCTCCTTCTTGTTTTACTGAAGTGCTAAAAGATATGATTTTATACTTTCTTAACTCTCCTGGTCCCATCCTTATCTGGACCTTCTTTTTCTGCCTAAATTATCTCTGTCTTGCTCACCTTTGATCCTATTCCCAATAAGTTCCTCTCATGGAACTTTGTCCAGGATGGAAGTTTTCACTGGTTAGTTTTGAGTGCTCACAGAACCAGACTGTTCATCCTATGAGACCTTGCCATGAAACTCATGTGCCAGGAACTAGATTGTACAAAAAGCTTTTCTATATTCCACTGCTGTGCCTTCTGGTGAGACTGTGCTGGAATTCGGGGGTTTTTCTTTTAGGTCATTCAGATGCCCATTTCCTTCATTCCTATTCCTCCTATAAATGCTATACAATGCAATTTTATGGTTTTTGGTGATTTATCTCCATCTTCTTGTATTTTGGAGCCCATGGAGATAGTTTGTCATCATTTTTACTATAGTTGCCTATAGTAAAAGGTCTTGTGAGGTCTTGGTTTTGCTATCTTACATTTTAAGATCCAACATTATGGCACCACAACCATCTTTTCAGTATTTTCTAGAATAGTGGGTGTGTAGATTTTTAATTTCAATAGGCAGTGGCAAATTTCCCTTAATGAAGTCTACTTCATTGTTTTCTTACATACAGTTTATGAGAGTTCACTTTCTGACAACATGGCTAACATTAGATAGCATCACTAGCTTTGATCTTTGGCAGTCCAAGAATGAACAGTTGTACAACACTGTTTTATGTTGCTTTTCATGAATGAATTTGGGAAGGAAGAGGTAATTTAAGCTCTTTTCATGGTTGTATTAGGCAAATCATGTATGTTTTCCTATGAAATAATGCTTTCTATCCTTTGAACATCTTTTTTTACAGGTTGTTTGTATTCATTTATTATTTCAACTTGTTAAGAAATGAGATTACTTTTTTCTGTTAACATCCATTTATAATGATTATCTTTACAATATATTTTAATATCTATAAGAACTATGTCTCTCTTGATACATTTTCTTAATTTTTTCCTTCTCTCAGATGAAATTTAGGTGTAATTTCCACTTTCTAAGGAAAAAAATGACTTGCCTGAGTTCAAATAATGGGGTGAACAGAGGCAGCATTTGGAATAAAAACTGCTGGCTCCAAAATTTATGTTCTATTTACATAGTTCTTTAAAAAAATCCAGTTGTTTTCATTCAGCAAGGAAAACAAATTTGCTCTATGTTCTGTGTGCCAGATTCTGTGCTAACTGCTATGGCTACAAGGATAAATTCCTTTGTTCCTGGACTTGGGAGAGCTTATTGCCTAATATCCTATCGTTATCCTTTTTTATTGCCAATTTTCCTCCAGAATATCATATATAAATCTTATAAAGCCTTTTAAGCCCATAGAAGTAGTCATTTTTAATATCATAAATATATCAGTTGAGCACGGTTAGAATTTCTGAAATAATTTTTGTTGGGATTCATTTTTATGGAAGAAAAATACTTAAAAAGGAATAGAAACAAGGTTTATATATTTTTTAAAAAACAGTGTAGGTTTAATCTCTTTTACAAAACAGTTGTTTTTGGAGTTTATACGTAAAACTTTTAACTCATGCTCCCCAATTCTCTTTTAAAGATTATTTGAATTATTGGAAAACATGGCTCAAATTTCAAGTCCTTCCTCCTCATGTTATTTATAGCTACAGAAAATACTGCCCTGAAATTGAGTGGCTTAAAACAACAATATTTATTGTCTTGCTGTTTCAGTTGGTCAGCTATCCAAGTGAGGCTAGGCTAGGTGTTCCGTGTCAAGTCGCAATCAATCATGATGTCAGCCAAGACCATAGTCACCATAAGGTTCAACTGAGTAAGGTTCCACTTCCAAGTTTGCTCACCAAGTTGTCGCTCAGTTTTTCACTGGCTGTCGAGCCTGTCCTCAATTCCTTGCCACTTGGACTTCTCTTTAGTATGATTCACAACACCGCAGCTTGCTTCATGAGAGCAAACAAGGAAGAAGAAAAGTAGAAGGTGTGCTAGCATCGGCGGTCGGATTTTAATCTAGTCATGGTAGTACCGTCCCTTTGCTAGACTCAATTAGAAACAGATCACTAGGTTCATCCCACACACAGGTAGAGGGGATCATAAAAGGACATGAACAACAGGAGGGAGGAATCATTATAGATCATCAGAGAAGTCTGCCTACAGTTCTCTATACTGATTCTGCAACCTTGGCTCATCTAGGTAACACAGAGTCATAGATGAAAAGAAACATTTGTAAATCATTATCAATAAAATTAAATCTAGATATGCATGGAATAAAATTCTGCCAAGATTTTCTTTTTACTATTTTTAGTAATATTGTTATTATTACTGGTAATATCTAACATTTACTAAACACCAATAGGGCTGATGCCCGACTAAATGTTGTCCATGTTTTAGCTCAGTATTCATATAAGAGTATTAGAAGAATCTTAAGAGTTACGTGATTCTCTTTCCCTTGTGTTGTATTTGAGAATCTAAGTAATTTGTCCCAAGTCATGCAACTAGTAAAAACCAGCTGGCCTATCTCCAACGCCATGACTGTCACCACTACATTGTAAACAATACATTTTGACTTTTTTTAAGTTTCTTTTTCAATCTTGTGAACAGGATGTTCTCTATTTCACTACTAATGACTAATTTGAGATCAAAATTATCTTCGAGGTAAGACTTTTCAGTGTCTAAGAGAAAAGAATGAAAAGAAAAGAAAAAAAGCCAAAGCATCATGTCATGCAGTGAGGCTTTGCTGCACAAGAATTTTATAAGCCTGCAGCAGCTATTACCCTGAACTGTGAAAAAACCCGAACAGACACAAGCCATTTGCAAATAATTGTACTGACATTCCTACTTCATTACTTTTAATAGAACTGAATTTGTGGTGCTCATGCCAGGCTACATGAGCACTACCTTCAGGAGGAAGACTTGTCAGATGTCCTTATTCTCAGTTGAATGAAATGCTTTTGGCAGGAGGTCACTTTGCAGCACGAAGGACATACTCACTTCACTAAGGGACCAGCCTTAATTAAAATAAAATAATTTTTAAAATGGTTTCAGATGATCTTGCGCATGCAGCCTAGCGACAGGTAAAAGAGATTAGATGGTAGAAAGTAGTTCCACAATGAAGCTCTCTGCAACTTTGGTACTAATTCCCGTTTCTGTCCTGCATCTCCTAGATAACCCAGTCTTTTAAACTGCGAGGAGGAATAAAACAGCAAATCTGTTGTCGCAGGTTACTTTTGCATTCATTGAGTAATGAGATGAAAAAACTTTAAACTGTTTTATTGGAAACAAATTTACCTAATAAAACTAAAGAGTTGGGAAGCCTGGGTGGCTCAGTCGGTTAAGTGTCTGCCTTGGCTCAGGCCATGATCCAGGAGTCCTGGGATCGAGTCCCTCATCGGGCTCCTTGCTTGGCAGGGAGCCTGCTTCTCTCTCTGCCTCTGCCTGCTTGTGCTCTCTCCCTCCCTCTCTGACAAATAAATAAATAATAAATAAAATTAAAAACCAAAACAAACAAACAAAACTAAAGAGTTCAGGGTACCTGGGTTGTTCCGTTACTAAAGCACCTGCCTTCGGCTCAGCTCCTGATCTGGTGTCCCAGAACCGAGCCCCCTCTCAGGCTCCCTGGTCGGGGGGAGGGGGGGGGTCTGCTTCTCTGCCCCTCTGCCCCTCACCCTGCTCTCATGTTCCCTCTTTCACTCTCTCTCTCAATAAAGATATCTCTCTCTCTCAATAAAGATAATAAAGGTATCAAAAAATTAAAATCTTAAAAATAAATAACCTAAGCAGTTCAACACAACACTCAGGCTTCTTTGCCTGTCCAAGGGAACTCCCTGACCACCAAGCCAGTCTGTTTTCTGTGCTGTACCTGTGACTCTTCAAATAGTCATTCAAGTTACTTTATTAAGTGAACATCTATTGAAAAGAGGTTATGTATCACTGTGTTCCCTCTCTTTCAACTAGGGATTGCATTTGCTCGCCTGATGGATGGCATTCCATGAGTGATCATGGAACACTGGGGGGTTTGGAGGAGAGGATAAACACTTTAGGTGTAGAGAGATATGTTTACAGGATTTATGGAGTCACTTTTCTGAATATTTAATTCTTGTTTGCCATAGCGGTGTAGGGATGCCTCCCAGAAGTCCTCCGAGTGTGAGTAGCGCTGATTCGCCTGGCATCAGGGGACAGAACTTCAGCCCCTGAAGCTAAGCTGCCATATGAACTTTTCCTACGGTACCTGGCACCGCAAACGTGTGTGAAGTGGACGAGAAATAAATTTTGAAAAGTATGAATGCAGGAACTTGTCTGTGGACAATTCTTCTAATCAAAGACGTTTAAAATTGTCAGCGCAGGGTTTGATTCTCCCCCTTTTTTGTCTTTGTTGGTGTTCTTCTTGATGCTCAGTCGGAGTAGAAGCTCTCTCTTGTTGGGTGTAGACTCTGTAACTGACACGTACAATTATAAATATGCACTTTAAAAAACATTGTCTTACACAGTAGAATCTATTAGACCTCCTGTGTTTTGTAGGGCACAAACCTGCAGGCATGCTACAAAGAAGCACAGTATTGTGTTCAGTCTCCTGTTGTATGTTTCTCAACATAAGGGAGCACATCTTAGAATATCTGATCTATCTTGTCCTGTAAGTTCCAAATGGCATGGTTTATATTAAAAAAAAAAAAGAAGATTTCCCTGCTAATGCCACCCACAATACTAACAACAATAAATATACAGTGAGTCTATCAATAATACTCTGGTTAATGAAAACATAAGTCTCTGCGCAAGAAAATTTTAAATGCCCTGAAATTTTATAGCTCACATATGAACCAAACTTAGAAGTTTTCCTAATTTTGATAGAAATCCTCAATAAATTGACACATTGCTAATAATAACTCATAAAGCTGAAACATTTCTTACACTCCAGATATTAAAAACAAATTTCAATCACATTTAAAATATTGGAAATATCTTTCTTTTCTCTTTACTGAAAAGTTTCCAAAATTATTATTATATAGAGCCCTAAAAAAGTATGCAGCCTCGAGATTTAGGGAAATACTATTATGTAGGTGTGTCCAAAAGGAAATTTTTAAAAAGGTTTGTTTTGGTTTCTGGTGTTTATGGTATTTATCAGCTTTTTAAAACTTGTAATTTGTTATGATTTCTTTTCTCATTCTAAATAAATATTAAATTTTGCACCTACTTTGGTATTATTCTTTATTTCTTTTTCTTAGAGAAATTAAATAAACATCTGGCCTTTTACCAAACCTGGACTTGTTTCTATCTCTGCCTCTTGAAAGAGTTATTCATTTCAATCTTTGTTATTAAGTGTGTATAAAATGGTATTTCACCGTGGTCTTATTTTGCACTTCCCTGGTCACTATTGATGTTCTTATTTAGCCATATGATTTTTTCTTGGAAAAGTATCTTTATCCCCCTTTGGTCATTTCTTTTATCATTTAAAAGGTTTTCATATTGATTTGTGGAAGGTTTTTTAGGCATCTCAATATTGTGTTTTTTATGTATCTCGTAAATATTTTTCCATCTTATCATATTTCTCACTTACTTTAATACATCTTTTGCTTTAATAACAGTTCTCAATTGTGATCTAGTCAAATTTTGCATCTTCTTAATTATGGTCAAGGTTTTTTTTCTTTTTTAAATGTACTTTTAAGAAACTTTTCCATATTCCTAAATCAAAAAAAAAAAACCATTTCAGATAGGTCTTTCTACTAGACATTTAAAACATTGCATTTCTGACATTTACATCCTTATTTCTTTGCACTTTCTATAGGGGGTGAAGTGGCTTCAATTTAATCTTTTTTCCATATGGATAGCCATTTTTTTCCCCAAACATTCTTCCTTTCCCAACCGATCTGAAATGTCACCTCTGTCATATATCAACACGTGTGAGTAAGTTTTTGAGTTTTCTATTTTGGTTGTCATTTTCTTTTCCTTGTGCCAGTTTACACTGTAATAATTCCTGGTGACCTGGTGGACAATTCATTTCTCCCTGTTCTCTGGCCCTTTACTCTTCCATATAAAATTTTAGAGTCGTCTTACCTTGTTACACATTGGAATTATAATGGACATGATCATGATCAGGAAATATACTATTTCTAAATATCAGTTTTTCCAGCCAAGAGGATGGTACACCCCTCCATATATTTAGGTGTCTTTTAATAAAACCTTAAAAAATTTCCCCTAAGCAGTCTTAAACATTTTTAAAGATTCTTGATAGTCTTTGATAATATTGTAAATTGTGATAAGCTGTTTAATTACATTTTAAGGTTGTTTGTTACTGGTAATTAGAAATACAACTGATATAAATTTCATATTACTATTTAATTAAATATTAACTTTACATGGTGTCAATCAATTTCTGATTTTCTATATAAATTATGATACAATTTCTACTTTGCATCTTTATATTCAATTTTGTCTTGTCTTATAGTTACAAAGATTACTAATATAATGTTGCATAAAAGTACTAGATTATGGGACACCTGGGTGGCTCAGTTGGTTAAGCGGCTGCCTTTGGCTCAGGTCATGATCCCAGCGTCCTGGGATCGAGTCCCACATTGGGCTCCTTGCTCGGCGGGGAGCCTGCTTCTCCCTCTGCCTCTGCCTGCCTCTCTGTCTGCCTGTGCTCGCTCTCACTCTCTCTCTCTGACAAATAAATAAATAAATAAAATCTTTAAAAAAAAAAGTACTAGATTATAAGAGAATTCTTATGTTTCTCCTTTCAGGCTGATATTTAACTTAGGTTTAACCTCTTCATAAGATTAAAGACGTTCTATTCTATTCCTATTTCCTAATATGGGTATCGGATTTTATTAACATTTTTTTTTCAACCTTACATAGATGATTACTTTTTCCCCCTTCTTAATCTGTTAATGGATTAAATTACATGTATGAATTTGAAGATATTCACCTATTTTCCTATAACCGGGATACCATTTTGGCCAAGATACATTATTTGAAAAATACGTTTGGATTCAATGTGCTATTTTGTTTAGGATATTGCATCTACGTTGAGTGAAGAGTTTCTGTAACTTTACTTTCTTACAGCAATTTTTTCTGATTTTAATGTGAGATATATCCAGGAGTAGTAGAATGAGTTTGGAGGATTTCCCCTTTTCAATTGTCTATAAGATTTGGCATGATTTTTTCTTTGAAATTTTGAGAGAATTCTCCTATCTTCTGGATTCAATTTTTATTGTTAAAAAGTTAACTATCAGGTGCCTGGTTGGCTCAGTTGTTAAGCATCTACCTTTGCCTCAGGTCATGATCCCAGAGTGCTGGGATCAAGGCCCACACTGGGCTTCCTGCTCAGCAGAGAGCCTGCTTCTCCCTCTCCCGCTCTCCATGCTTGTGTTCCCTCTCTCGCTGTGTCTCTCTCTGTCAAATTTATAAATAAAAATCTTTAAAAAAAAGGTTAACTATATTTTATTCCTTAGAAAATAACTTGTCCTTTTCTCTATCTCATTTTAATATTCTTTTTATTTGATGTTCCATGGTTTCATTAAGTTGTTCTTGTGTATGGATTTTTAAAATTTGTTCTACAAATGTGACCTAAGATTTCTTGAATCTTTTGTTTGACATTGTACATTAGTTAAAGAATATTTTCAGCTGTGAAAATTTTTACCAGTTAATGTCCTTCTATCCAGCTAGATTTCCAAATAGAACTGTATTAGACTTTCTCAGTTAATTTCATCATCTTAAACTTCTTCATAGATTCTACATGTTTCTTCTCTCTGCTGCACTATGTATAGCTTTTTCTATCTTTCACTCTACTAACCCTCTTTGTTGTGTCTAATCTGATATTATAACCATTCACTGAGTTTTTAATTTTAATTTTCATATATTTTTGAAAATTAAAATATGAATTTATAAATATATTTTCTTTCAGAACTGCTTGGCTTTTATTATTTCCAGTTCCTTGAAGATAGATTCAAACTAGTGTTTTGTTTCCTTAATTATAGCCAGCATAATTACTTTTTATTCTAATAATGTGAATATATGATGAGTTTATGATCTATTTCTGCTATCTAATATATAAATCCACTGTCTGATATCTGCACTATATACATATATATGTAGGTATATATATTTGTATATTGTTCTTTTGCATAATTTTTTAGTACTTTTTGATTTATTTTTATTAGTGCTGCTCATATTTTGAAGGGAATTTATTCAGGGGGTTATTTGGGTCCAGGATAAAGCTTTGCTCTTCTAGAGAAGATTTTCTTTGCCTCTTTCAGATCCCTGGAAGTCCTAGCAATCTCCAACAACTTTACTGTAAATTTATGACAAGTTTTTATGTGTTAACTGTACAGTGTGAATTTTGGCTATAAATTGACCAGGGGACCAGTCTGAGTTACTGCTTCACAAAGACAATTCTATAGATTTGCTCCTGGAATTTAATGTTGATGATTTATTCAAACAATGTAATTGGTCATGCTTAGGATTAACAACCATAGTTTGAGCTTACATAGTAACACTGAATATAAATATTTGGGGAAAAGCAAGTCTGATATTTCCTTTAGATCCTAGTTTCTGTGATAGCTTTATAACACCTGTGTTACTGAAATGATCTGATTGCTACAAATGTGTGGATTCAGTGTACGATCTAAGGTTAGATGGGTTTATTAGCTATTCAGTTACAGAATTCATCATTAAAAGCTTACAGGAAGTCGATTTGGCCAAAGCCCGAACTGGAGATGTTTTTATGGCATTGCTTATTTGTAAACATTTTGCTTAATCGGGCTAAACTTTTAAGCAGTTAAATATGAATAGATACTGTGAATAATATGTAAGCACTAGAGTAATTTAAAATACCTTTATCTAAAGGAAAATACCATTCTGGTGCCTCTGTTAGCAATCAACATATGTATTTAATGTAAGATTTTTCATCCTTGTAATTAACTTGAGCTTTTGAAAGGAGAATTGCATCCATTTTTAAAAGACAGTTTGTTTAGCTTATGGAATATAATAGTCACTCATATATATCATTTAATAGTTTTTTCTATCATTGCACATCTGTAAGTTTAATGAGTGCTATGTTTATTTATTTCGAACCAAATTCTAAAGTAACAGATGTAGTGAAATTCAATATTTGATGCAAAAATTCATTACAATAATGTCCATGTGTATAATATATATTATTATATATGTACTTGTGCCTACTTAGTGCAGATTCCTAGCACTTCACATCAATGAGACTGTGATTATGGATCCCAAGCTCATGTGCTTCTAGATGTAGAAAGATAAAGTACATTACACTTTAGAGTGTAAAGTTAGCACTCCTTAGGTTGTATGAAACTCAGGTTGAGCAAAAAGGTAATTTATTAGGGCAGCAATATACTTGGGCCTCAGGAATAGAATTTGAATGTGAACACACTAAAAAATCCATTAAATTACTCCCTCGGTGCCTCTCATGTCTATTTCTCTCTGTATATTGTGCTTTATTTTTCTCCTTCATTACAAAACTGTTTTTCTCTTTCCTTGTCCCCTAGGTAGAAAATGATCAAAAGCACTTGGTCTGAAATTTATGTCAAGTCACGAGGTCATTGAGAATTGCTAAATTGACTTTCTCCAGGTGTCAGGTTTCACCATTTGAAAACAACTGACTGGTCAAGTTCAGGGCATACCTCCCCAGGTGTGAATGACAATAGGAGTATGATCATGATGACTGCCAGTGTACCAATATTGAGGGAAAGGAAGGGAAATATTCACAGAAAAGACATACTGGAAGACAATTTATTAAGGGTCTCTCGTATGTGTTCAATGGCTACATTCTCTAATCCCTTGCTATTCAAAATGGGGTCAATAGACCAACAACCCTGGTATTACCAGGGAAATTGTTAGAAATTAGGATCTCACACCTGTCCTATCCCTTATGAATTGGGATTTGCATTTAATATATTCTCAGGTGATTTGTCTGCACATTAAAAATTAAAAACATGGTTCTAGTCTGTTAGAAATTCAGGACCAGGTACATGAAAATTGGTTTTATTTCAAGGTACATTTTACTCCTAACCAGAAATAATCTTTTAGTTTCTTGAGTTAACACTTTATATCCAAGCAGAATCTCTATGAACTGTTTTTGTATATAATTTTTATATATTATTTAATTATAATACAAAGGGAATCTTGAGAATTACAGATCACTACAAATGCATTCCTACTAGTGGAAAAATCAAACAATTTAAGGTTCAGATCTTAATCATCTGGGTCAATATTTTCAATTTTATGTATGAACGATAGCACAATATATCCATTGACAATGTATTTCTAAATTTTATTAATATGACACATTTATATTAACTAACAAAAAATAATAGCTGATTGGGCAACTCAAATGGAAACAAGTAATCCAGGTAATCCTGGTGAAAGTAGGATAATGGAAATCCTCAGCTTTTAGGTAAAATACACCTAAATTTTCATGTAAGCATATTTTACAGAGTGAAACATTAGTAGCCAGGCATTATTAAGGCTTTTCACATGCCAGGAACTTTTCTAAATAATCTGCACAGATTTTCTGATTTGGCTATGCTAAGATTGTGACCTACCCTAACGGAGCTTTTGCAAATATAATTGTTTTTAGTTAGGCCTGCCTGCCTTCCTTCCTTCCTTCCTTCCTTCCCCCTTTTCTTTCTTCTTTATTTTTATCACCATGGTATACATTTTAACTTATGTTGGGATATGGAGTTGGACTGCCTTGCATTTGAATTTGGGTTCAACGTTTTACGAGGTGCATGTTTGGGCTACTTACATCAACTCCCTAAGGCTCACTTCCCTGTCTGTAAAGTGGACATAATAATTACAATATCTTTATTGAGCTTTGGGGATTAAAAGAGAAAATGTACATATCCTGGTATAAGGCTAGCATCAGTAAGGATTAATTATTATCAAAATTATTTCCCCTGTTATATGCTCACCCTCACTTGATTTTATTTGGTTCATGACAGCAAGTTTTCTCATGTCAGTTTTGGAAATAGTTTTAGTGTCTATCATCTTACAAAAAGAAGTTTTCTTCTTTGTTAAGTCTGTTTTTACTGAGCCAAGTATGGCTGGTTTGGGTTAGATATTTATTGCCATTAGGTCTCTTTCTTGAATGGGAACATCAGAATAGTGCATGTTGTTTCTATTTGATTATAAATTCCACTTGGAGTTTTAACTTCATCCTTTGTTTAGTTTGACTTCATGTAATCTTATACCATTGTATATGTACTAGTCAGAAACAGGTAAGCAGAGAAAAGAGAAAACATGGAAGACATTGTTCGATGATGTTTATATATTTTTTGCAATGCTTCCTTCCATAAATAGAACTGTAGCTTCCTGATTTCCTGATTCAATATTAGATTTGCCACAGATAATTTATGTAATATTTTAGAAGCCAGAACATCCAGGTTAGAAGTTTTGTGGTAAATTTATGCCTTCCTATAATCATAAAGGCAATCCTTGATCTCATAAAAATTGATTTTAAAGAACTTTGCAAATATCCTTTAATATCTCTGTAAGACATGGGGTTAGGTGGAATATTATTCTGATTCAACATTTTGATTCTTTTTTCTCATATATTTCATAAGATGAAAAATTGAGGCAGAGTGTATCTTGCATAAAACACATTGGCAGGGCATTGGTGGTTCAGTGGTAGAATTCTTGCCTGCCAAAACACGTAGAATTCTTCATTCTTTTCTCAAGTTTTATTGTGTTCTCAAGTTTGGAACCACCTGGGAGATAGACTTAGAGGTCAGACAAGGGGCAAAAGGTCACACTCATTTCTCTCATGATTAATTGGAAAAGGTGAATTTAGATATAAGCATAAATTGTTTTGTCAATATTTAATCTCTATGTTAGACTAACTCACCCATTAATGGGAGAATTGCACTATCACAGAGTGGACAAAGCAGAGCTCCTCCCCAGCCCTTATGAATAAGACAGCAAACAGACCAGAATATGTGCCTCCTACAGCAAAAATAAAAGCACAGATGTTGTCAAGAGACATGCTCATTTTTTTCTTCCAGAATCGCCGTCAGGAAAGTCATTTCTCCTTCTAAGATCAAGGTAATTCGAGCTTCACTGTATTTTTTTTTTCCCTCAAGGTAATGCAGTGAGATGCCACAAAACTTTATGTTACTATGGAATTGAAGACACTTAGGCACTGGTAAATAATGGCATTCTAATATACTGGGTAGTTTTCAGAATCTAAGCATATACTGTTCACCTGAAATTTTAATTGTCATGTTATATATTTTATGTAAGATTAAGTAGTGATTTATGATATCCTTAGAGAAGCAAAGTGTAGCCCAAATTTTGGAATTATGAATTCAAACTTATTTTAACTTTGACTGTGTAATTAAAATGCTGTTAATTTCCTCTTACCATTTATAATGAAAGGATGCACCTTCTTTACTAAAACTCTTCTAAATTCATCTATTTCTCTCTGCTTAAATTCCTTTCAGTATTTCACGTTTCAGGGTAGGAGGAAGCTCATTGGGTAGGGTAATAAGGGCAAACCTTTAATTACTATGTAACTGCATTGACAAAAATCTCAAGTATCAAATTTAGAATTTACTTTTACTTTTTTTTCTCATTGGATCAACTCAATTTATGATGATTCCTTGAGTTTCAACCTCAGTTAGACTTATTCCATCATTGTAAGACTCAAATCTCATCCCATGACATTGCGTATGTGGAATGCATAAGAAAACCATGGAGACAAGATTTATTTGTCAAATCTCTAGGCTCTAGCTTTCATGTGGAAAGAGAATCTTGAGTTCTGCTTTTCCTTCCCCATTTTCTCTTTTCTTGTTTGTTTCAATTCCAAACTTCTTTTAGGATTCTCTTTTCTTTTCATTTTTAAAAAAATTTTATTTATTTGACACAGAGAGAGAGAGATGACAAGTAGGCAGAGAGGCAGGCAGAGAGAGGAGGAAGCAGACTCCCTGCCAAACAGAGAGCCAGATGCAGGGCTCGATCCCAGGACCCTGAGATCATGACCTGAGCCGAAGGCAGAGGCTTAACCCACTGAGCCACCCATGGAACCCTCTTTTCATTTTTAGACATGAAAAAATTACAGCTATTTATTTGTAGTATGGTACAAATTTTAATGTTATTAGTTTTATAGTATGGTAACAAAATTGCTAGCTGCTATACAGAAATCTTGTATCTTAAGGATTTTAAGATCCTTTGTTTGTTTGTTTGTTTCTTTTCTTTAAAAAAAT
>RCUC01158743.1:0-60536 GCA_003697995.1 Taxidea taxus jeffersonii
CCGAGTCATAATAGTCCACCCTTGTAGCCAAGAGTGTCCAACTCCAGCGCAACCTGGCTAAGAATGAGAGATGAGTAGAGCCCCAAAAGAACACTGAGACTGGAACGTTCCCTTCTGAGTTATCATCAAACTTTTAGTACTCCAAACAATTTTGCCAAGAACTCCTTTAGGAATGTATTGAAAAAAAGAGAACTGTGAAGTTTCTTGCTCCTGGGGTCTTGTGAATCAAATTTACTGTAATTTCAAGAACACCCACTCCTTAAACCAATGAAAAACAAGGAAATGCTAGCTATGAAGATGTCTATAACAACGAGGGAGCAGAAGGCAAGCTGAGGACAAAGCCTAAGCTGAAACCCCATAATCCCCTCCCCTACTTTGGGTGGGCTGTGAGTTTACGTTTCTTAGGCAATCCTGGCTGTCCTAAAGCTAAGGGAAGCAAAAACAAAGGGTTAATTTATAGAGATTATAGTCCTGTAAGACGTGAGTCCCCCTCAGTTTACAAACGTTTTAGTGATTTACAAGAAAAAAGCCTTTTCTTCGGCTCCAGTCATGGTCTCGGGGTCCTGGAATCAAGCCCCGAGCCCGAGCCCCGAGTGGTGGGGCTCTCCGCTCTGCAGGGAGCCTGCTTCCCCCTCCCCCTCTGCCTGCCTCTCTGCCTACTTGTGGTGTCTCTCTGTCAAATAAATTAAAAAAAGTTAAAAAAAGAAAAGAAAAGAAAAAAGCCTTCTTATCAATAACTTAACTTCCAGAGGAACTGTAGATAAGATTAAATGCCCTTGGGGCACCTGGGTAGCTCAGTTGGTTAAGGGTCTGCCTTGGGCTCCGGTCATGATCCCAGGGTCCCAGGGTCCTGGGATTGAGCCCAGCGTCAGGCTCTGTGCTTGGTGAGGAGCCTGCTTCTCCCTCTCCTGTCGCTCGCCTTGCTTGTCCATACTCTCTTGGTGACAAATAAATAAATAAAATATTTTTAAAAAATTAAATGCCCTTGTAATCTGCAGTCCATTGACAAATCCTTGAGGGAGGCAGAGTATAATATTCCTCCAGGAAGCTCACAACTGTCTTAATGTTAATGCCTTGCTGGAGGGAAAAACAAGCTTAACTTGACAATGGTGAGGCCTCCCGTGTCCTGTAAATCCTCTTTAGCATATGAAAGTTCTTTTGAAAATCTCCCTTTTCCTTACCTCCCTCAACTCCCAAGTACAGAATCAGTCACTCCTCACAATCCGGGGGCAGCAGCTCTTTCAGTCGAGGGGTCCTGTCCCTGTGCTTTAAGAAAACCCCATTTTGCTTCAAAGAATTCTTTCTTGATTGTTGTCTCTGGACCTCACCCCGCATAATCTTACCTAGAATCCAAAACTAAATCATATAATGTTGACTTAGACATCCTAGACACTTACTAATCTCCTCGTGTTTTCAGGGACAGGAACCAATTAGATCCCTAAGTAGCCGTCTGAACAAAAACAAAGTTCTCAGGTCATGAACAACCTAATCTCTCTGGGTATTTGTATATGGGTCAGTCACAGGAGTATTGGGTGTAAAGCTGCTGTTTCTGCCTTTGGTCTTGCTGAGTGTCCAAGAGAAAATGCTTGGCTTCTGGTTGAATAAAGGACACAAGGAACTTTCCTGGTAGCCTGGAGAACGGGCTTGGTGAGGCAGGGTTTTTTCCTTTGTTTTGCTTTAAGTGTCAGCGCCACCTCGTGGGCAATAGGTACAACTACAGCGCCATCCTCTCCAAGAGCTGATAGACCTACTTGGTAAGGTCTTTCAAAGACCGTGTTAGGGGACAGAGCACACTAGTTACGTCTGGCAGGCAATGCAATGAGGGAATCAAGAGGCCAGGGTCACATACTCCAAATAACTGAACAGAGAGACTCCAGCAAAAACTTACACATGAATGTTCACAGCAGTACTACTTGCAGTAGCCAAAGGGTGGAAACAATCCAAATGTCCATCACCAGATAAAGGGATAAACAGAATGTGGTCTATTCACATAATGGATTATATTCAACCATGAAAAGGAGTGGAAGCACCGACACATGATGCAACATAGACGAACCTCAAAGATATGAGGCTGAGAGAAAGAAGCCGGGCACAGAAGGCCACATAGTGTAGGATTCCATGTATATGAAATGTCCAGAATAGACAAAACCATAGAGATGGAGAGTAGACTGGTGGTTACAGAGGCTGGAGGTTGGGGAGTGACTACTTAACGGGTGTGGGGTTTCCTTTTGGGATGATGAAAATGTTTTGGAACTGGACGGTGATAATAGTTGCATATCACTGTGAATGTAACAAATGACACAGAATTGTTTACCTTAAGATGGCCAATATTATGTTATGTGAATTTCCCCTCAATTAAAAAAAATAAAGCAGGCAGAGTTACAGAGCTGTTTGGGGTAACTCGGGCAAACTGCGTAACCCCTATGGTCACTTCCAGCTCTCATTCAGCAATTTTGTGAAGGATAAAAGGGGACTGATATTTATTGATTCCTACTGATTTTATTAACCTTTTTTTAAAAGATTTTATTTATTTATCCGACAGACAGAGATCACAAGTAGGCAGAGAGGCAGAGAGAAGAGGAAGCAGGCTGTCCGCAGAACAGAGAGCCCGATGTGGGGCTCGATCCCATGACCCTGGGATCATGACCCAAACCGAAGGCAGCGGCTTTAACCCACTGAGCCACCCAGGAGCCCCTATTGACTTTTTTCAAAAGGAAATATGCACGGTAAGAAAAAAAAAATCAGTGAAATATAAACCTGGCTCCCAATCTTGTGGCCCCAAGAAGAAATATTTAAGGGGTACCTACTAAGTGCCAGGTGATACTGCTACCTCTGGTCTGGAAGCCCCACTTAATAAAAGAGGGACCATGGGGTGCCTGGGTGGCTCAGTGGGTTAAAGCCTCTGCCTTCAGCTCAGGTCATGATCCCAGGGTCCTGGGATCAAGCCTCTCATGAGCCCTGCTTCCCTTCCTCTCTCTCTGGCTGCCTCTCTGCCTATTTGTGATCTCTCTCTATCAAATAAATAAATAAAATCTTAAAAAAAAAAAAAAAAGAGGGACCAGAACTTCCTTCAGAAAGATTCCTTTTTTCTTTTTCTTTCTTTCTTTCTTTTTTTTAAATTAAGATTTTACTTATTTATTTTACAGAGAAAGAGGGAAAGAACAGTTAGCAGGGGGAGCAGCAGAGGGACAAGGAGAGGGAGAAGACTTCTCTCTTTAATCCCACTGCCAGGGGTGGGGGAAAGAATATCACTTCTGTATATTACCTGGTGATGGTAGATGATGATGATGATGGTGATGACAAAAATGGAGAGTCTGACAGTTTATTTATTTTTTTTAAAGATTTTATTTATTTATTAGTTAGGGAGAGAGAGAGCACAGGCAGACAGAGAGGCAGGCAGAGGCAGAGGGAGGAGCAGGCTCCCTGCCGAGCAAGGAGCCTGATATGGCACTCGATCCCAGGACGCTGGGATCATGACCTGAGCCGAAGGCAGCCGCTTAACCAACTGAGCCACCCAGGAATCCCTACATTTTTTTTTTTTTAAATCACAGTAAGTAACAAGGCTACCAAGTGAGACATATGAAAAGCTGTCCCAGGAGAGCAATGGTGTTTCTGTGGCTCCCAAAGGAGAGACCTGAGCCATTGGCAAATAGTGAGGGAAGCCAGTGGGAGTCCTCTTGCAATGGGCAGAAAAGGCTGTGTGAGGGATGGTTCAGACTGGGTCAAGGGAAGTGTTCCAAAGCAGGGATCCTGGGGAAATGCAGGACAGGATTGCTAGGGTTCCTTCTAACTCTGAGAAGCTGAAGGATTGGAGCCGAGTCAAGTTCAGCAAATGCTTAAGTTTTCCATTCACAGACTGTAAAATCTTATTATGATATATTTGAAGAACAGAAGTTTAGGTGAAAAAACAAACACCACCACCACCAGCACACGTGTGCTCTCCCGCTATGGGAGAATATAACCTAGTACAACCTTTCTAGTAGGAATCCACTGCTAAAAATGTATCCAAGAAAACAACTGGACAAGTGTGAAAATCATGTCATTGCTATTTCTAATAGCAGAAAAATCAAACAGCTTAAATGTCCATTAAAAAAAAAAAAAAACAGGGACGCCTGGGTGGCTCGGTTGGTTAAGCGGCTGCCTTCGGCTCAGGTCATGATCCCGGCGTCCTGGGATCAAGTCCTGCATCGGGCTCCTTGCTCGCCGGGGAGCCTTGCTTCTCCCTCTGCCTCTGCCTGCCACTCTGTCTGCCTGTGCTCACTCTCTCTCTCTCTCTAACTAATAAATAAATAAAATCTTTAAAAAAAAAACCACAAAAAAAAACCCAGTGGCCATTTGATGGCATTTGGAGGGACAAGGTGCCACTCTAAGCAAAAGGGAGATGCTTGGAGAAGGCTGTGGGAGAGGAAGTGCAGTGAGCAGGGAATACTGTACCTTTCTGCTTCTTTCCACAGCCTTCTCTTTTTTCCGCAGATGGGCTTTCCCCATTTTAATATTCATGGGACAGACAATAACTGCCTCAGCCTGGACACCATGACCTCTGACTGGCTTAACGTTTAAGTCTCAATTCCCAGGAGCTTCCTATCAGCCTGGCTTGGGTCAGATGCCCATTCCTGAGCCAGTTAGCTGTGGCTGGAGGATGGGATCTTACGGCACTCCCTTGTAATTAGGCCTATCACCTAGGCAGTGGCTGTTGAGTGATGGGCACCATGGAGGTGTCTACACTCGCTCACCAGAGCCACCTAGGACCAGGTGGAAGCAACTGCATCACCATGTAGCTTTGAAGCAATGGAGAACCCCAGGTTCCACCCCCACACCTAGGAATCATTTTAACAAGGTCCTCAGTGGTTGGTATGTCTATTAAAGTTTGACAGACACTGGTTTATCACAAGAAAGTAAGGTTGGCTCCCCTTTGTTTCCTTCCTTCCTCCCATCTTTCCTTCCCTCTCTCCCTCTATCCCTTACTCGAACAATTTTATTGCTGTTATCATATATACCATACAGTTCAACTATTTAAAGCACATCATTCAAATTTTTTAGTACGTTCACATCATCACAGCCAATTGTAGAACATTTTCATTGTCCAAAAAAGAAACCCATACTCTTTGGCTTTCATCTACCAACTGCCCCCCTTCCCACTCCCCCAATTACCCTCCTCCCTGGCAATCACTAATTTACTTTGTGTCTAGAGATCTGCCTGTTGTGGACATTTCATATAAGTAGAATCATACAGTATGTGGCCTCTTCTGTCTGGCTTTTTTCACTTAGTGGAATGTTTTCAAGATTCATGCACAGTGTAGCGTGCATCCGCACTTCTTGCCTTTGTATGGCCCAACACTATTTCAGCATAGGGACAGGTCACATTTTGTCTGTCCATTTATGTTGTTTTCACTTTTTGGCTATTATGAGTCATGCTGTCAGGAACATTCATGCACAAGTGTTTGAGTGGACATATTTTCATTTCTCTTGGGTTAGACTTCCATTTTTGTAGGGCGAAAAACAATCACATAACAGGGGCGCCTGGGTGTCTCAGTGGGTTAAGGCTCTGCCTTCGGCTCAGGTCATGATCCCAGGGTCCTGGGATCGAGTACCGCATCGGGCTCTCTGCTCAGCATGGAACCTGCTTCCCTTCCTCTCTCTCTGCCTGTTTCTCTGCCTACTTGTGATCTCTGTCAAATAAATAAATAAAATCTTTAAAAAAAAAATCACATAACAAACTCAGATGTGACTGGGCCCTGCTGGGCAGCTTCTGATATCACCCAGTGCTAATCTTGAAACAGGACTCAGAACTGTGTAGATCTGCTCCAAAGCAAATATATGCCTGAAAGCAACACTTACTGAAGCTTTTTGGAGGAACAAGGGGAAGTGACACGTCACACGGGGTTCGGGGTTCAAACTATCAGCCCAGTCCTCTCCCTTCCCCCTAGCCCAGGGGTTTCCTTTTCTCTTGTTCTTCACTCTCCATGGCCCTCCTACTCCTCTCTCCCAGCACTCCCCTGACTCATCCTTTTCTACCACACAGCAAAGCAGCTGGGCACACTCTGCTCCCCCTCACTCACCTCCAAACTTGTTCAGCCAATCAAGGACCTTTCCTTGATTTTCCTTGAGAATAGTGGTAACTGATAAATCAAGCACCTGCCACAAATAATTGTACTTCCTGCTGGTCTGCACATCCCTGACTATCTCACGACAAACACACATTTACAAGTGTATATAAAAACATCTGAAGTATAGAAAATTGTGTGTGTGTCAATAATAAACCTTTGTATGTGTATCAAGAATAAACCTTTTATACAGTCCTTCATTATTACTTATGAGAAGCATTGCCTTTATCTCGAGTGCTTAGTATCTTACTGCTTTTCACTTTTTCTACAATGAGCACCTTTCATTTCAGTGCATATAATAGGCCTCTTGTCCAAGGGCTACCCTGTTACTTAATGTGTGTTTATAGACTATTGAACAAGCCCCTACTAATGGATATTCAGGTAATATTACTTTTTTTTTTAAGATTTTATTTATTTATTTGACAGACAGAGATCACAAGTAGGCAGAGAGGCAGGCAGAGAGAGTGGGGAGGGGGGAAGCAGGCTCCCCGCTGAGCAGAGAGCCCAATGCGGGGCTCGATCCCAGGACCCTGAGATCATGACCGGAGCTGAAGGCAGAGGCTTTAACCCACTGAGCCACCCAGGCGCCCCTCAGGTTATATTACTTCTATAACCAGCAAACACCACAGGGAGAATTTAATTTCGAAAAATCACAGTTAAAAAAAGGAAGACACCACCACAACAGAAAAGCAGTGTTCCAGTCGGTTTCTCCTGCTGATTTCCAGTTTGTTACTGGAACTTTCATGTCACCTGGAGAAAAAGCCCCCTTGGGGTATGATGATTAGTGGGCCTCTGGGCACGTTATTTCTGTAAAATTGAGCAAAGCACTTCTGCTCTGCCTGATGATGAGCTGTTCACCAGGCTCTAACCTCTCGGAGGGATTGCACGACTTGTCCAAGCTGGAGCAGAACCTGGCTGCACTAGAGTACCAGCTATCCTTGGATTTGATAACCCTAAAACTCTTGAGCACTGAGTCCTGGAGCTTCTCATTCATTTGACTTGCCCTGGCAAACATGCTGTTGGGCCGGTCCCTTCACTCTCAATGATTTAATGTCTTAAATCATCAATGCCAGCCCCCACCCCATGTCTTCTCTGGAATGGTACTAACTCACTTCCTTCAGGACCTGGTATTTCCTCCCAGCCCCAAGTGCACTTTGTACTTAGCCCAGACTTCTACGTGTTGCCTATATTATCTTTTACTTGATCTGTTTCCCTCATTATTTTTTTAAAGACTTTATCTATTTATTTGACACAGAGAGAGAGCAAGCACAACTAGGCAGAGAGGCAGGCAGAGGGAGAGGGAGAAGAAGGCTTCCTGCCAAGCAGGAAGTCTGATGCGGGGCTTGATCCCAGGACCCGGGGATCATGACCTGAGCCGAAGGCAGCCGCTTAACAGACTAAGCCACCCAGGTGCCCCCTGTTTCCTTCTTTAGACTCTGAATTCTCTGATGGTAGAGACCAACTTGTATCCCTAGAGTAGGTGCTCAATGAATGTGTGTTACAATGCCTGAAGCGATATATTACAAAACTGAACTGGGGTGCCACTCAAGGACTGCATTATTCTGAACTCAGGAACATGGGCCTAGGACATGGAGGCATGGAAAATGGCCTCTCAAGGTTGAAGAGGGTAGGGTGGCTAAGGAGCACTGGAACCCTGCTAGGCAAAGAATGGGTCATAAGTTAGCAGCATTGACATCACCTGGGTACTTGTGAGAAATACAGACTCTCAGGCCCCAGCTCAGGCAGAGTGAACCCGAATGTGCATTTGAATAAGATCCCCGTGGGATCTGTCTGCACCTTAAGGTTTTGTAAGTATTGTGTTAGAAGAGGTGTTGCTAGGCCTTCAGACCAACTAATTTATTCTTGTCTTGAGTAGGTGGGAAGACTTCTGGGTAAGGTGCAGTCAGTAGCACAGTGCAGTAACCCTTGCCTCAGCTACACTGATGGTGCTTGGGTTAGAAATGGGGCCATGGCACCAGAATCAGGTCTGTTCTCGGTTCCAGGATGAGCTGCCACTTAACAGCTGGGTGGTCCAGTGTAGTGCTGGGCACACAGTAGGTTGTCAATAAATATTTTTGGATGAATTACTGAAGATTGGTTAAGACTAGTTAACCTCTCTTTGTCTTATTTCCTCATCTATAAAACAGTCAGTTGTCTGTGCCCACCTCCCAGGGCTGCTAGGAGATTAAACGAGATAAGGTAGGTGAAGATTATTTTAGAGGTGTTTGTTCCTACCAGAGAATAAAGCTTGGGTTTCTGCAGAGTTTCCAGAAAGGAGGTAAGTTGTGTTTCCACAAAAGCCAGCTGCCGTTACAGGTTCTATGCTAGGGGCAGGTCAATGCAAACTTGGTTTCAGAGAAGGGCAGCAGGAAAGAGTTAACAAAGGCTGCCTCTGGTAGTGAGTTCATAGATTTCCACTGTTTGCATTAACTGCTATACTGTTCAACTCTTCTTTTTTTTAAGATTTTATTTATTTATTTGACAGATAGAGAGATCACAAGTAGGCAGAGAGGCAGGCAGAGAGAGAGGGGGGGAAGCAGGCTCCCTGCTGAGCAGAGAGCCCGATGTGGGACTCGATCCCAGGACCCTGAGATCATGACCTGAGCCGAAGGCAGCGGCTTAACCCACTGAGCCACCCAGGCGCCCCCAACTCTTTTTTTTTTTTTCAAAGATTTTATTTATTTATTTGACAGAGAGAGTGAGAGAGCACAGCAGAGGGAGCTGCTGAGAGAGAGAGAGGGAGAAGTAGGCTCCTTGCTGCCGAACATGGGGCTTGAGCCCAGGACCCTGGGATCATGACCTGAGCTGAATGCAGATGTTTAACCAACTGAGCCTCCCAAGCATCCCTATACTTGTTCAGCTCTTAAAAACTGATGACATACACAATGCTTCTGAAATTGGAAAAGAAACTCCAACTAGAGGGAAAAAATAGGGGAGAAGGGAGAAGGGCTATATGGTTTTCAACTGCTTCCTTGTCTCAAATCTTCAAAGGCCCCACTTGGAATGAGAGCTATATACCAAGCCACCAAAGAAAAAGAAAGTGAACATACTTCCCTGGCAGTTACTCAAGCAGATTATCCAATAAGTGACTGACTAAACACATCAGACTCACAAGTTCACCACCCTTGTTCCAAGCACTTAGAAAATTCATCTAGTAGCCTGGGTCTGTTAATACTTTAAGTGGCCTTTTAACTGTGTTATGAAACAATTCAGTTTAAAAAGGAAAGATCCGGGGCGCCTGGGTGGCTCAGTGGGTTAAGCCTCTGCCTTCGGCTCAGGTCATGATTCCAGGGTCCTGGGATCTAGCCCCGAATCGGGCTCTCTGCTCAGTGGGGAGCCTGCTTCCTTCTCTCTCTTTACCTGCTTCTCTGCCTACTTGTGATCTCTGTCTATCAAGTAAATAAAAAAAAAATTAAAAAAAAATAAAAAGGAAAGATCCTTTTGAGAATCATGGGGCTAACTGTCATATTGGTTTTTAATTTTTTTTTTTTTTAAGATTTTATTTATTTATTTGATAGAGATCACAAGTGGGCAGAGAGGCAAAGAGAGAGAGAGAGAGAGAGAGAGGAGGAAGCAGGCTCCCCGCAGAGCAGAGAGCCCGATGCGGGGCTCTATCTTACGACCCTGGGATCATGACCTGAGCCGAAGGCAGTGGCTTTAATCCACTGAGCCACCCAGGTGCCCCATATTGGTTTTTTAAATTAAGGTCGGGACGCCTGGGTGGCTCAGTTGGTTGGGCGGCTGCCTTCGGCTCAGGTTATTATCCCAGCATCCTGGGATCGAGTCCCACATCAGGCTCCTTGCTCGGCGGGGAGCCTGCTCCTCCCTCTGCCTCTGCCTGTCTCTCTGTCTGCCTGTGCTCACTCTCTCTCTCTCTCTCTAACTAATAAATAAATAAAATCTTAAAAAAATTAAATTAAGGTCAAATTCACAGAACATAAAATTGACCACTACTTTAAACTGTACAGTTCAGTGGCATCCAGCACATTCTCAACGCTGTACAACCACCACCTCTATCTAATTTCAAAATATTTTCATCATCCAAAAGGGAATTCTGTATCAATGATCCAGTTACTCCCAATTCCCTTCTCCACCCAGGCCTTGGCAACCACTGGTCTGGTTTTTGTCTCTATGGGTTTGCCAGTTCTGGAAATGTCATATGAATGAAATCATACAATATGTGACCTTTTGTTCTGGCTTCTCTTGTTCTGCATCATGTCTTTGAGGTTTAGTAGCAGGAATCAGTGCTTCTTTCCTTTTTATGACTGAATAATATTCCATTATATGGATATACCACATTTTGTTAATCTGCTCATGTATGTTGATAGACATCTGGGATGTTTCCATCTCCAGCTGTTGTGAATGGTGCTGCTATGAACATTGTTTACAAGTATTTGCTTGAATACCTATTTCTGGTTCTTTGGGGTATGTATCTAGGATAGAATTGCTGGAACACATGGGAATTCTATGGTTAGCTTTCAGAGGAGCTGCCCAACTGTTTCCCACAGCTGCAAATCATCTTACACACCAACCAGTATAAAACGTATGAGAGTTTATGAGGGTTCCAGGTTCCTCATATCCTCACCAACCCTTGCAAAGCAGGGTCACTCTTCTGAAACTGATGAAGGGCACTCGTGCATCAGAGAAAATGACATGTGGTGTCATTTGGCTGCAGGTTCTCATCCACCCACCCTTACATTTCACTCATTGAGCCCCTACAAGTACTTCTTTACCCCCAGGGAGTTTGCTCTTAGGAAGTCACCCCTACCCACTGGGAGCTTGTGCCCTGGGATAACCTAGGTATGACCCTTGCCACTGCCTTCCTCTACATCCTCCGCATCCAGTCCATCACCAACTCCTGCCGAATCCACGTTCAAAATACATCTCAGATCTGTTCGCTTCTCCCTGAGGTCTGCTGCTATCATCTCAGTCCAGGTCACTGTGACCTCTCATCTGCATGCCTCTTCTTCTTTTTAACCACCTGTATCAGTTATCTATTGCTATGGAACAGATGACTACAAATGTGGCAGCTTAAAACCCAAAATGCTTTTTTCTTTAGTAATCTCTACACCCAGCATGGGGCTTGGACTCATAACCTCACAATGATCAGGGTGTTGGCTGGGGCTGCGGTCATCCTATGGCTCAAATGGTGGAGGACCCACTTCCCAGCTCACTTACATGGCTCTTGGCGGGGCTCAGGGCCTTGCAGGCTGGTGGCTGGAGACAAGTTCTTTGCCATGTGGACTCCTCTATAAGGCAGCCCACAACATGGCAGCTGACTTCCTTCAGAGCAAATGAGCAAAAGAGTGAGAGGGAGCCCAAGACAGACATCACAGTGTGTTTGTAAACTAATCCTAGAAGGGATATTCCATCACTTTGCTATATTCTGTTAATTAAAAGCAAAGCACCGGCTTCAGGCCACCTTCAAGTGAGGGGACAGGGACTACACAAAGGTATCACTAGGCACCATCCTAGAGGCTACCCTCTCTCTATGACCTGTCCTCTGGTAGCCAGTGATTCATGTCTTTCGCATATGCAAAATGTACCCTTTCCCTCTGAACGGTCTCAAATGCCTCATCCCACTATAGCATCAGCAGTAAGTCCAGAATCTCAAAAATAAATCAAGTCTAGGTGTAAATTAATCCCTTAAGTATAGTTCCTTAAGTACATTTCCTCAACGTATAGACTTTTTCAATCTGTAGACTTATGAAAATAAGGAGACAAATTATTTGTCTCCCCAGCATACTACAGTGGGACCAGCCTAGGAAAACAGTGATGGACATTCTTGTGAGAGGCATGGAGTCACTGGCCATAGTAAGTCTGAAGTCCAGCTGGGCAAATGTTGGCAACTCCCCCAGGAGTTCTCAGAACCTGAGAGATTATCCATGGCTCCTGGCTCCACTCTGAGTCATCCTATTTCATAAAAAGTAGCACATATGTGCAGCTGAGCAGCTCAGTTGGCTTCCTGCCAGAATCCTGGAGGTCTGAAGGCCTCTTTTCAGCCTGTGCTGTCTCTTTCTCCTTCAGTCCAAGAGTCCAAATATGACTCTTTCAAGAACTCCTGGGCTTCCTGGAACCTTAATGGGTGTTCACACCATTAAACTAAAGCCACATCCACAAATCTCCCTGAACAAAGTCCTCCTCTACCTTCAGTTTCTGCTGTGACTGCTGCAGAACAATGACCTCAAGCATCCTAGAGGCCTTATGTTTGAGAGGATCTGGGAGATGCACCCTGAGTGTCTCTAGAGGACCTTTTCCATGACTGAACAGGCTTCTGAGGTACCACCTTTGATTGTCTGAAGTCTTCACAAACTATTATACAGTCACACCTTCTACTTTACCATACTTTAGGCCATGTTATGGTTCCCACCAAATGCATATGTGGATGCTCCAACCCCTACTGTCATGTTATTTGGAGGTGGGGCCTTTAGTCATTATGTTTGGAGGAGGTCATGAGGATGATGGGATTAGCTTCCTTACAAGAAAAGGAAGAGGATGCCTGGGTGGCTCAGTTGGTTAGATCCCAGCGTCCTGGGATCGAGTCCCACATCGGGCTCCTTGCTCAGTGGGGAGCCTGTTTCTCCCTCTGCCTCTGCCTGCCACTCTGTCTGCCTGTGCTCCTTCTCTCTCTCTCCCTCTCTCTCTGACAAATAAATAAATAAAATCTTTAAAAAAAAAAAAAAGAAAAAGAAAAGGAAGAGACTCGAGGTGGCTTTCTCTCCACCATGTGAGGGACACATCAAGAAGGTGGTCATCCGCAAGCCAGGAAGAGGGTCTTGCCAGGAATCAAATCTGCCCACACCTTGATCTTGAACTTCCCAGCTCCAGAACTGTGAGGAATAAATGTCTATTTTTAAGATGCTCGGTCTATGGTATTTTGTTATAGTAGCCCAAGCTGATGAAGACAGATTTTGGTACTGAGAAGATTTGGTGCTGTAACAAATACCTAAAAATGTGGAAGTGACTTTAGAACTGGGTAATGGGGAGAGGCTGGAAGAATCCAGAGGTGCATGCTAGAAATGTGGATGGGAAAGTCCATTTTGGTGAGGCCTTAGAGGAAAATGGGGAGCACGTTGTTGGACAATGGAGAAAGGGTAATCCTTATTGCAAAATGGCAAAGAACTTGGTTGAACTGTGTCCTAGTGCTTTTGGAAGGCAGAACTTGAGAGCAATGAAACTGGATACTCAACAGAGATTTCTAAGACATGTTTGAAGAGCAGCTTGGTTCTTCCTGACTACTACTAATAAAATGTGAAAGGAAAGAGATGAACCTAAGAAAGAATTGTTACACCAAAAGGAACTAGAACCTAAAGATTTGGAAAATCCTCAGCCTGTCCATATTCCAAAGAATTAGAAATTGTGTTTGGAAGAGAACACCCAAGGATGTGGTTGGACCATCACATGATAGAGACTATCATGAGTAGAGATTATACATTATACATCTAAACTTGTTAGTAGAGACTAATATGATACAGATTATAGGAGCAGAAACAATGCTTGTTTGAAGAAGGGAACCAAGACAGGAAGATATGAAGGAAGGCTTCTGGACTTTTTAGATTCTACAAAACAGGGCAACAAAGTTAAGTGGCTGTGAATGTGCACTATTCTTTAAGAAAAGAGAAAGATGATCCTAAAGGCAATTCAGAATCATTAGGGCCAGTGCCTTGGTTTTGACAGGCCAGAGAGGATTCATCTGAGGCCTGGGGGGCAGGACCAGGCCACCTAGCAGAGCCATGTGAGCCAGGACCTCATCTAGCAAAGCTGCAGGGGTAGGACTGCAACCCCAATGGGTCCAGAGGGCAGAGTCTCAAACCAGAGAGGATTATTCTCCAGCCTTAAAATAAAAATCTAATGGTATTTGCCTTTACCAGGTTTTGGACTTGCTTGGCACCCATCACCCCTTTCCTTCTGATTTCTCCCTTTTGGAATGGGAATGGCTAGCCTGCACATGTCTTACCACTGTATTTTTTTTTTAAGATTTTATTTATTTATTTGACAGACAGAGATCACAGCAGAGAGGCAGAGAGGCAGGCAGAAAGAGAGGAGGAAGCAGGCTCCCTGCTGAACAGAGAGCCTGATGTGGGGCTCGATCCCAGGACCCTGGGATCATGACCTGAACCAAAGGCAGAGGCTTTAACCCACTGAGCCACCCAGGTGCCCCTGTCTTACCACTGTATTTTGGAAGCATGTAACTTATCTGATTTCACAGAGGAATTTTGTTTCAAGATGAATTATACCTACAGTGTCACCCACATGTGATTTAGATGATATTTAGGTTCTTTGGACATTGGAACTGAGGTAGGAGAGTTAACTTTTGAGGCTGTTGAAATGGAATGAATGTATTTTGGGTGCAAGGACATGAATTTTGGGAGCCAGGTATTTTCTAACAGCAGCCCTAAGACACATTTCCTTGCAGTAATCTGGGTTTGATCCTTGCTTGAAAGTCACTGCTAAATTTTAGCACTGGCTGCCATCTAGAGAGACTAAAATCTCAAAACTGTCAAGTCCTGGTTCTTTCCTGTTTAATAAAAACCAGGCAGTACCTTCTGCTTAGAAACTGCCTTATTAGATCACCCACTTCATTGAGAACATTCTCCCTTTCCACATAATGGCTGAAGACACTGTTTCTAAACCTTGTGTTACTTCATAACCAGGATCCCCTTTCCTCCAGTTTCCAGTAACATGTTCCTTACTTCCTTTTGAGCCCTCACTGACAGTATCTTCAATGTCCAGATTTTTAAAAATTATTT
Source organism: Taxidea taxus jeffersonii (assembly GCA_003697995.1). Classification (NCBI taxonomy): domain Eukaryota; kingdom Metazoa; phylum Chordata; class Mammalia; order Carnivora; family Mustelidae; genus Taxidea; species Taxidea taxus. The sequence goes on from RCUC01158743.1 coordinate 14,855, forward strand.
TATTTGAGAGAGAGAAAGCACGCGGAGTGAGGGGCAGGGGGAGAAGAAAGCTCTCCATTGACCAGGGAGCCGGATGCAGGGCTCGATCCCAGGACTCTGGGATCATGACCCACGCCAAAGGCAGACACTTTACCGAATGAGCCACTCAGGTGCCCCCAAAACCTGTATTTCTAATAAGTTTCTTCAAGATAGGCTTTCTCTAATGCACTCCTAACAATCATTCCAGCCTCTGTTCACTGCCTGCTTCTTTCTTTTTTTAAAAGACTTTATTTGAGAGAGAGAGAGAGAGAGATCACAAGTAGGCAGAGAGGCAGGCAGTGGTGGGGGGGAAGCAAGCTCCCTGCTGAGCAGAGAGCGTGATGTGGGTCTTGATCTCAGGACCCTGAGACCATGACCTGAGCCGAAGGCAGAGGCTTAACCCACTGAGCCACCCAGGCGCCCCGTCACTGCCAGGTTCTAAGCCACTCCCACTTGTTAGGTAGTTGTTAGGGCAGCATCCAACTTCCAGGCACCAAAATCTGTATTAGTTTATCTAAGCTGCATGACAAATTCCTCCCAAATTCGGTATCCTCAAATCATTTGTTATCTCAGTTTCTATGGGTCAGGAATTTGGGCACAATTTAGCTGGGTGCCTCCTCCTGGCACAGAAGGCTGCAATCACCTCAAGGCTCAACTGGGGGAGGATCCATTCTAAGGTCATTTATGTGGCCTTTGGCAGGTCTCAGGTTCTCACTGTCAGTTGGCAAGAGACATTAGTTCCTTGACTTGTGGGCCCCTCTACTAGGCAACTACAGTGGGCTGATTAGTATCCTCCCCTCCAAATTCATGTCCACATGGAACCACAGAATGTGACCTTATTTAGAAACAGCATCTTTGCAGATGTGATTAAGACAAAATCATACTGGATTAGGCCCTAAATGCAATGATAGTATTTTCATAAGAGGAGAGGACACAAAGAAGGCCATGTGAGGACAGAGACTGGAGTAATGCACTCCTTTTGCCCAAGGAATGCTGAGGACTGCTGTAAGCCACCAAAAGCTTAAAGAGGTAAGGAAGGATTCTCCCCTAGAGACTTCATAGGGAGCACAGCTCTGCTAACACATAGACTTCAGACTTTTGGCTTCCAGAACAGTGAGAAAATAAAATTTCTGTTTTTTTTTTTTTTAAATATTTTATTTATTTATTTGTTAGAGAGAGAGAGATTGAGCACAGGCAGACAGAGAAGCAGGCAGAGGCAGAGGGAGAAGCAGGCTCTCTGCCGAGCAAGGAGCCCGATGTGGGACTCGATTCCAGGACGCTGGGATCATGACCTGAGCCGAAGGCAGCTGCTTAACCAACTGAGCCACCCAGGCGTCCCTAAAATTTCTGTTATTTTAAATCACCCAGTTTATGATAATTTATTATGGCAGCCCCCAGGAAACTAATAAAGAACCTCACATTTGAGCTGGCTTCTTTCAGAGCAAATGAGGAAGAGGGTAAAAGAGGGCACCCAAGATGGAAGATAAAGTCTTTCTGTAATGTAATCTGAGACATGACATCTCATCATTAGAAGCAAGTCCCCAGGGCGCCCGGGGGTCTCAGTTGGTTAAGTGACTGCCTTTGGCTTGGGTTGTGATTCTGGAGTGCTGGGATCGAGTCCCACATCTAGCTCCTGGTCCGCAGGGAGTTTGCTTCTCCCTCTCACTTTCTCCCCTCTCATGCTCTCTCTCTCTCTTTAAACAAACAAACAAAAAAACTTAAAAAACAACAACAACAACACAGAGCAGTATGATTTCTTAAAAAAAAAAAAAGAAGAAGAAACAGCAAGTCCCCAGATCAGCTCATAAGCAGGGTGAGGGGATTACACAAGATCATGAATACCTGGAGGTGGGCATCATTGATGGCTACGTTAGAAGTTGCCTACCACAGCCACCTCCCCAGCAAAAAATGGAAGAAATTCCTCCTTCCTCTGGGCTCTGCCTTCTCCATTCACTGATTCCTTCGGCAAATATTTATTAAACACCTGCAGTGGGTTAAGTTTTGAGGATGTGGTCAATAGTACAGGTAAGATTCTTTCTCTTGAGATCATTTACAACCTAGCTGGGGAAAGAACACTAAAGAATAACAAACAAATAAACACATAAATAAAAACTATGGTAAGTACAAGAAAGTAAGTTATGAGATAATAGGAAAATCTGACTTAGACTGGGGATAAGAATTAGGCATGTCTTTCTGATAAAAAAATTTTGTTTTTTTAGATTTTATTTTTATTTATTTGAGAGATAGAGAGTGTGAACCAGAGGGAGAGAGAATCTCAGTCAGATTCTGCGCTGAGCCCAAAGCCTAACACGGGGTTCCATCGCATGACCCTGAGATCATGACCTGAGCTGAAACCGACTGAGCCACCCTGGTGCCCCTAAAATGGTATTTGGAATGTGGCTGAAGAACACGTAGAGTAATAGTCAATGAGTTGAGCTGCCAGACTCAGTTTATGAGCTCTTCATCTCTGCATTTCTATTATATAACACAGTGCCTGACAGCGAGGCACCTGATAAATTATTATGGAAGCAACAAATGAATAAATCCAAGTACCTTCTATTTCCTGTTATGGATAATGTCAATTCATCTAGAAATTTCCTCCCAAAGTTCGCTGCTGGACCACTGCTCTTATTTATATTAGATAGCACAGGCAAAGCTGCTGTTACAAAAAGACTCAAATACATAAAAGCTCAAAACAATTAAGGTTTATTTTTTTCTCATGTAACAGTCCTGGGTGGATATATAAGTCAATGGAGCAGAGGTTCTCCTCTACTCAGGAATCTTCCATCTTGAAGCCTTGCCTTCTCCAGAACCTTCTCATCATCGTCTAGCTGGCAGAGTAAGTAAGAGCAACTGTTGACAAGTTTTCTGGACCCAGCCCGACAACGGTGCACATCTCTCCTGTTCACTTTTCACTTGGGAGAGCATAGCACTGGTTGCTACTTAAAGGGGGCTAAGAAATGCAGTGTACGCGTATGGCCAACAAAGAGGACAACTACATCCGCACCACAACATATCCAATTACTTGAGTTATCCTCTGCTATATCACACAAAATCCTCAAATTATCCTCGACAGAAAAAAACTGTGGATTCCCCACCTTCACCAGCATCAAGTCCTTCCATCGCTGAATGGCACCATCATCCCTCCAGTTGCTGAAGCCAGACTTAGGATAAGTTACTCTTGTTTCATTTCTTATTCTTACCTTCCATATCGAATCCTTCAGGAAATACTGTCAACTCTATCCCAAAACATACCATAAATCCAGCTACCCCATCTTTGCTGCCACTGCCTGCGTTCAAGCATCAAAATAATCTCTCACCTGGATTATTCCAGTAGCCTCTTAACAGCTCTCCATGTCTCCACTCTTGCTTTCCCGTATTTCTCTATCTAGCAGAATGAACTTTTAAAGACTTTTTTTTAAAAATTTATTTATTTGACAGACACAGAGCACAAGTAGGCAGAGAGGTAGAGGGAGAAGCAGGCTCCCCGCTGAGCAAGGAGCCTGATGCGGGACTCGATCCCAGGCGCCGGGATCATGACCCGAGCAGAAGGCAGCCGCTCAACCAACTGAGCCACCCAGGCATCCCCAGAATGAACTTTTAAAACATAACTAACTTCAGCCTCATCACTCTTTGGTTAAAAACCTTCCAGTGACATGGAATAAAATCTCAAGTCATTACCATGACCCTAGGGTGTATGATACAGCCCCTGCCCACCTCTCCAACCTCATTCTTTGTCATTTTCTCCTTCTACTTGCTCTGCTCCAGCTATGATGAACATTCTGCTGCTCCTTGAACATATTCAGCTTATTTCCACTTTTAAGATTTTTGCACCTGCTGTTCCACCCGCCCAGAAATCTCCTCAGATTTCCAACGGTCAGCTCCTTCTCGTTTCTCAGAGGTCTCAGCTTAAATGTTACCTCCTAGGAACCCTTCCCTGATCATCAACTAGGAAAAGTCCCCACTGTCCAGTTATCCTCTTACCTCAGCATCCTGTTCACTTTCTTGTTAGTACCTACAAACTCTGTGTTTCCCTCTGTTTATTTGCTGCTTAGCTTTCCTGAAAGTAAGATCCACTGAGGAGGTACCGACTCTTGTTTCTGTTGTTTCCCAAGTGCTGGGTAGGGCTGGTACACGGTGGTGCTCAGCACATAACTGAACGAATGAAGACCCACCAAGAGGCGATCTGCCAACAGCTCGTACAAGGTCCTGGGACAGGTAGTTGGTGTACTGGAAGGGGCACAAACGTGGGTTCCAATTCTGACTTGACCACTTCTCAGCTACGTAACCTGTAAACGCGGGGATAAGAACATACTTACCTCGCAGCACCAAATGCCTCCTTTGTAAAGCAGAAAGAACCTGGTGGGGGAAGAGAGCCTCACGTAAAATTAGCCCTCCGAACATATAACTATGACTGCTATTATTATACACAGTTCTGTTCTCTTACCGCTAGACCCGTCCAGGGCCTCCGTTTCCTCTTCTTCATCCCGAGTTGAAACATCCAGCCCCGGCTCCTTCGCGAAGGCTGTTTCTGGCAAAACGAACCTCTTTCTCCGCTGGGGAGAGGAAACATGGAGCGCGAACCCCACTCCAGTCAGGCTGCGTTCTCCAGTGGCTCCGCCCCCGTCCTACGCCATCAGTGCGACGCCAGCGCCGCGGAGGGCCCCGGGGCCTGTCCCGAGTATGGCGCAGCTTGAGGGGGCCCTGGCAGACGCCTGCAAACCAACCTCGTGATTTGGGGGCGCTCGGAAACCCCCGCGGACGGCGGCGAGGAGCGCGTGGAGCCGTGGGGGAAAGGAGTCGGGCGGCAGGAGGGGCGGCCCGTAGCTCAGGCGGGACACAGAGCCGGCAGGCGGGCGGCCGGCCGGCAGGGCTGCCCGGCGCGGGTGTCCCGGCGATGTGTGGCGCTGAAGCGGCATCGGGAGTAGCAGCTGCGGCGGCGGCGGCGGCCTCGGCTTCGGCTTCGCAGCGGTGCCGGCGGCGGAGACGGAGGCGCAGGTTCCTTATTAGGACCTGGCGAGCCCCGGCCTAATCGGCGGCCCCGCGAGGCCTCTGCATCGCGCCCCGGACGGGGACCCTCCCCGCCTCGCCCTGCCCCGGGAGCTTGCCTCCCCGGCCGGGGATGAAGCCGGGAGGCGGCCGCGCGGGGCCCAGCACAAAGGCTTGTCCCCGGGGGCCGCCGCCGCCAGCCTAGAGCCGCCCACCGAAGCGGAACCGGCGCGGGGGCCCTCATCCCCGCCGGTCCCTGGGGGCGGCTGCTGCCGGTCTCCCCGAGGCCTAGGGGCCCGAACGCCGAGCCCGGTGCTCCCTCGGCTACGGTGGGACCGGGCAGCTGCGCAGCCTCCGCCGCTCCCGGCCGTAGAGGCCCCACGGAGCATGTCCGAGGAGAGCGACATGGAGAAAGCCATCAAGGTAAGGGGGAGATGCCCCCTTCCTCCCCGCTTTGTCCCTGTGGCATTCCTCTCGGCTCAGCCTCAGAAAGCGGAGAGAACTTGGAGTGAGAGATGCCAGCGACTCCGGGTTTCTGTCTTTCCAGATTCCGTGGACTGCGTTTTACAGCCCTGGGGCGAATGGTTTATGTATATATAGGGAGGGATGTCCGACTTCCTCTGTCTTCCCTGATTAAAGTAGGGATGTGATTTGTACTCATCTAAATAGCAAGGTGAGTGGAGTGGAGATACTTGATATGAGTGGGAAGGAGAGGGCCCTACTACTCCACTTTCGATCACTCTCGAAGTGCCGCCAGTATTTGTTTCCGGATGATCTACAACAGTATTTGGAGAGTTGGACTTTACCCATCGCTCTCGATTTGTTTGAAACCAGCCTCCTCAAAACCTGCAGTTTCAGAAGGGGTGGCTCGCCTTCTTACAAAAATCTGCCTTTTGGCACATACTGTTCTTACTTTTGCGTATGTTCCCTCACCTTTTCCTTTTTCCTCTCCTCCTAGGGAGTATTTAATTTATTGAGGAAGGGCTCATGGTGTTCTGTGACTTACTGCTCTGTTAACAACCACAACAAAGCAAATATGTGTGTTCTAAAATGACCCAAATAAAGTGAAAAGTTTTTAAAAATGTGCTTTTTACTCTTTTTTTTTAATAGGCAAACTTTGAGGTATTAGTAGTCAGAAAGTCATCTAGCTGTAGCTAGGAAATTAGAATCTTGTGTAAATTGACCCCGAAGTTCGATATGTCTTATTTACCTATTTTGCAGTATTAAATGTATTTAAGAATTTCATTTTCCCTTGAAGGACAGGCATCCATTGGCAACTTAGAGTTATTTTCCCCCTTCAATACACAGTTAAAAAGTCACACTTGTAATAATTTTTTGTATAGCAAAGCTTATAGAAGTCATCTGTCTTTCCAAAGAAACTTCACCTTTTAAAGGAGGCATGGAAATATACACATACACATTAAGGAAGATCGAATCTTAAATAACAGAAATAAAGGTTCTAAAAGGCTGCATTTTTTTCTTTTGGTTTGGATTTTATTGGTACAGGGTCATGAATTGCTATCTAAAGTTATATGATTGGGTTGTGACTCAAAACATATATGGCAGATTTTTAAATTCAGGCATTGTCTGTTTTTTGCCAAGTGCTGTCTTAGGCACTGTTGGTGCAAAGCCACACTCCCAGATGGCCCTACTCTCATCGAGCTTATATTCTATATGGTGGAGTTAGGTAATAAACATTGGGAGGTGCTTATAATTATGAGAAGGTTGGGGGGGTATTATTTCAGGAAGAGTAATCAGGGAAGGCCTCTCTGAGGAGGTAACGTTTGTGTAGAGGTCTGAAGGGAACGAGGAAACAATCCTCCACTGTCTCAGAGAGTAGTATGACAGGCAGTAGGAACAGCAGATACAAAGGCTCAGGTAGGTATAAGTCTTGTGTGATCCAGGAGCAGCAAAATGAATGCAGTGGGTCAGGGCTTATGTTTTAGGGAGGTGATGGAAAGCTAGGGACTTGTAGACCATTGTAGGGACTTTGGTTTCGACCTTGAGTGCAGAGGAACACCAGGGAATTTTGAATAGAAGAGGGACACAGTTGTAATGGATAAATATATAAACGGGGAGGCAGTGTTATATAGTGGTTACCACTGTTTCTCTAGGTAAACTCATGGGTTAAAAATCTCAGCCTTGCCATTCATTAGCTGTGTCCTTGAGTAAGTCACTTCACTTCTCTGTCCCTTAGTTTCCCCACTCATAGAAAGGAGATAAAAACACTCCACAGCTCATAGGGTTTTTTGAGTATTTAATGAACAAATATATCTGAATGTGCTTACAATAATCCCCAACATTTAGTAGGAACTTAATGAATGTTAGCTCATAGCAACTAAAGAGTATTTTAAGAAAGTGATAATTTCTTCACTTGGTCACTATTGCTCAATCTGACTTTTTAAAATTTTTTAATCTTTTCTTCATGTACTTGACAGTCATTGGTGAGTCTACCTACTAGTTTGAGTGTGTCCAACCAGTACAAATAAGTGGAGTTGAAAATATTGGATCTGACAACCAGTAGTGACTAGGATATACTCCCTTGTAAGCAAGCCAGCATCACATCAAATAAAACTTCTCTGTGGCATTGTATTGTATTCGTTGTTTTGCTTTCTTGAGAATGTCCCTCAATGGTGAAGTCTAAGACCAGTGTAGTTAGCTGGAAAAGCTGTTTTCCTGGGCTCTAATCAGACCATTTAAACTTCTGCCTGGAATACCTGGGTGGCTTGGTTGGTTAAGTGTCTGCCTTTGGCTCCGCTCATGATCCCATGGTCCTGGGATGGGCTCCTCGCTCAGCAGGGAGCCTGCTTCTCCCTCTGCCTGCTGCTTCCCATGCTTGCTCAGTCTCTCTTTCTCTCTCTGACAAATAAATAAAATCTTAAAAAAAAAAAACCACCCAAAAAAACTTCTGCTGCCTGACTACCTAAGAGCAGTCTGATTAGCATCTCATCCTATTACTCTTCAAAATAATTAGGATATGGCCAAGGCAACAACCTTAGGCTCTGTCTTCTCATTTCTGTTTCTTCTCCCATAGTCCCTTGTCTTCACTCTTCCTAAGGCACTTAGCTAAACCTGGAGAAAGCATTTTGGGATTAGAGATTGCTTACATATTTGCCTTCTCTGGTATATGGCAGAGTTCTTTCTTTCTTTTTTTTTTTTTAAAGATTTTATTTATTTATTCAACAGAGACACAGCAAGAGAGGGAACACAAGCAGGTTGAGTGGGAAAGGGAGAAGCAGGCTTCCTGCTGACCAGGGAGTCTGATGCCAGGCTGGATTCTAGGACCTGGGGTTATGACCTGAGCCGAAGGCAGATGCTTAACCAACTGAGCCACCTAGGCACCCCTTATACGGCAGAGTTACTAATATTTGATGAACTTAGTGAAAATTCATTTCCTTAGTTTAAAAAATACTTTCAAAATTGCAGTATAATTTATATACCATAAAATTCACTCTCTGTAAGTGTGTAGTTGAAGACTCTTTAGTAAGTTTACAGAGTTGTGCAACTATCATCACAATCATCACAATCCAGTTTTAGAATATTTCCATCCCAGGGCAACTGGGTGGTTCAGTGTGTTGGGTGTCTGACTCGGTTTTGGTTCAGGTTATGATCTTGCTTATGAGATCAAGCCCTGCATTTGTCCAGGTGCTAGGTGTAGAGCCTGCTTGGGATTCTCTCCCTCTCTCTCTCTGCCCCTCCCCTTCTCACCCTCCCCCCACCAACCCTGCATTCTCTCTCGCAAATAAATGGATAAAATCTTTAAAAGAAATAAATAATATTTCCATCCCCCTAGAAAGTTCCTTTTGCCTCTTTGTAGTCAGCCTCTACTCCCCACTGCAGACAATCACTGATCTACTTTCTGCCACTAGTTTTGTCTCTAGAAATTCCAAATTAATGGAATTGTAGAATACGTAGTCTTATGTATTTGGCTTCTTTTACTTACAGTACTTTTTAGTGCATATATTAGGAGTTTATTTCTTTTTTATTGTCGAGTAATCTTTATTGTTTATTCATCCCCAGTTCATAGACATTTAGATTCTAGTTTCCAGTTTTAGCTAATATGAAAAAAATGATAAATAAAACTTGCCCATACAAATTTTTTGTAAACATATTACTTTTTAAAAAGATTTTATTTATTTATTTGACAGAGAGAGATCACAAGTAGGCAGAGAGGCAGGCAGAGAGAGAGGGGGAAACAGGCTCCTCCCTGAGCAGAGAGCCCAATGAAGGGCTCAATCCCAGGGCTCTGAGATCATGACCTGAGCTGAAAGCAGAGGCTTAACCCACTGAGCCACCCAGGCGCCCCTTGTTTTAATTTCTTCTGGGTAAATAGGTATGGAATTACTGGGTGGTACAGTAAGTTTATGCTTAACTTTTTAAGAAACTGCAAAACTTTTCTGGAGTAGCTTTACCATTATTCATTCCTACCAGTAGTGTTTGAGGGGCCTTTTTTGTTTTTTGTTTTTGTCTTTGTTTTTATTTTTGTTTCCCTCCTGACAAATATGTGGTATTGTTAGTCCTTCCATTTTAGCCATCCTAGTGGTTGTGTAGTTGTTCTGATTGTGGTTTTAATGTGCATTTCACTAATGATTGTTTTCGTAGTGTAGTGGTTATCACGTTCACTGGATACTAATGACTAATATTGCTGGTCAGCTTTTCATGTGCTTGTTTGCCATTTGTGTATCTTTTCTGGTGAAATGTCTATTCAAATCATTTGCCCATATTTAAATTGGGTTATTTGTCTTATTATTGAGTTGTAAGAGTTCTTTACATACTCTGAATAAAAACTAATTCTAATGCTACTGAGCATCTTCTCATATGTTTGGCATTCACGTATTTTTTTCTTGGTATTTAACTGTATTAAAATATTTTACTCATTTTTAAATTGAGTTGTTTTTCTTACTATTGAGTTAGAAGAGTTCTCTCTAGACTGAAGAAAAGTGATTTATCAGACATACGATCTGCAAATATTTTTCTCAGTCTGTGGCTTATCTTTTCACTTTTAATGGTTTTAATTTTGATGAAGTACAGTTTATCTTTTTTTCTTTTTCTTTTATGGATTGTGCTTATGATGTCATAACTAAGAAATCTTTGCCTAGTCTCAGGTTACAAGACTTTTCAACTATATTTTTTTCTAGAAATTTTGCAGTTTTTAGTTGTTTATTTAGGCCTAATATCCACTTGGAATTAACTGTTGTGTGTGGTGTTACATAAAGGTCTAAAGTTTTGTTTGTCTTTAATATGGATATCCAGTTGTTCCAGGACAGTTTGTTCAAAACACTGTCATTTGCCTATAGAATTACTGTGTATTACCTTTTTCAAGAATCGGTTGATCATAAGTGTGTGAGTTTATTTCTAGATTCTCTGTTCTGTTCTCTTGATCGATATGACTATCCTTATGCTAGTAGCATACTTAATTTGATTACTGAAGCTTTATAGTAAATTTTCCAAAATTGGGTAGTATGAGAACAAACTTTGTTTCTCTTTTTCAAAATTAAGTTGCCTCTTCAGGTTCTTTGTATTTCCAAACAAATTTTAGAATCATCTTGTCTGTTTCTACAAAAAAGAGTGTTGGGATTTTGACAGGGGTTCCATTGAATCTGTAGGTCAGTTTGGGGACAATTGCCATCTTAACAATATTGTCTTCTAATCCATGAACATGGTATAGCTCTCCATTTCATTAGGGCTTTTCCTGTTTCTCTTAGCAATGTATTTGTAGTTTTCAGTGTATAGATCTTATACTCTTTAATAAATTTATTCCTAATATTTTGTTCTTTATGATGCTATTAAGAATTGTTTAATTTCATTTGGATTGTATGTCACTGGTGTATAGAAATACAGTTCATTTCTGTATTTTGATAATGTGTTTTGCATCCTTATCACATTTGCTAAGTTCTAGATTTTTTGTTGTTTTGTAGGTTCTTTAGGATTTTCTACATATAAAAATCATGTTTTCAGTGAATAAATACCATTTTACTTCTTCCTTTACAGGATGTATGCTCTTAATTTTGTTTTCTTGCCTTATGCCATGGGTAGAACCTCAGGTACAATGTTGAATGAAAGTGGCAAAAGTGGACATCTTGCCTTGTTCCTGATCTCAGGGGGAAAGCATTACAGACTTATCACTAAGTAAGTGGTTTTGTAGATGTCCTTTGTCCAATTGAGGAGTTTCCTTCTGTTCTTGTTTGCTGAGAGTTTTTATCAGGAATAGGTATTGAATTTTTGTTAAATACTTTTTCTTTACCTGTTGAGTTGATCATACAGTTTTTGTTCTTTACTCTTAATGTGGTATATAGTAGCATTAATTGATTTTCAGATATTAAACCAATCTTTCATTCTTGTTATAAACCCTACTTAGCCTGATATAAAATTATTTTTATATGTCTCTGTATTCAGTTTGCTAATAATTTTGCTGAGGATTTTTGTATCTGTATTCATGAGAGATACAGGTTTCTAGTTAGGTTTCTAGTTTTCTGGTGATGCCTTTGTCTAGCTTTGGTATGAGGGTAATACGTGACTTAGAACGAGTTGGGAAATATACCCTTCTTTATTTTCTGGAAGAATTTGTGTGGAGGTTTGGTATTATTTTGTCAAATCGATAGTTCTCAATAGGGGGCAATTTTTGTCTCTCATAAGACATTTGGCAGTGTCTGGAGACATGATTATTCAGTGCAGGTGGGGGATGCTTCTGGCATCTAGCAGGTAGAGGCCAGGAATGCTCCTGAACATCTTAATCACAGGACAATCTCACAACAAAGAAATACCTGTTTCAAAATGTCAGTGATGCTGAGATGAGAAACCGCGCTTTAAATGATTTGGTAGAATTTACCACCAAAAATGTGTGTCAAGTCTTTGCTTTGTGGGAAGATTTTTGTTGTTGTTATTAATTCAGTTTCTTGTTACAGATTTATTCAGATTTTCTATTTCTTCCTGAGTGAGTTTTAGTAATTTTTGTCTTTCTAGAATTTGTCCATTTCATCTAGTGGTCTAATTTCTTGGCATAAAATTGTTAATGGTGATCCTTTATAATGCTTTGATTCCTGTAAAGTCAATTGTGATGCCCCCTCTTTCATTTCTAATATTAATAACTTGTGTTTTTTTCTCTCTTCAGTCTAGCTAAAGCTTGTTAATTCTGTCATCTTGAAGAACCAACTTTTGGTTTTGAATTTTCAGTCTTCTGTTTTATTGATTTCTGCCCTAGTTTTTATTATTTCTGTTTGCTTTGAGTGTATTTCTTTTTCTCTAGTTTTTCAAGGTAGAAGCTTAGGTTATTGATTTGTGATCTTTTTAATGTAGGGACTTAGAGCTGTAAGTTTACACTAAACACCACTTTACCTGCACATCATAAATTTTAGCACATAGTCCCCTCATAGCCGTGGTTTTGCTTTCCGTGGTTTTAGTTACCCATGGTCAACCATGGTCTGGAAGCAGACAGTTCTTCTGAGTCATTAGAAGGTCATTAGTAGTCTAATGCCTTGTCATACGTTATTTACCTCACTTCATCTCATCCCATAGGCATTTTGTTATCTCACACCATCACAAGAAGAGGAAGGGTGAATGTGGTACAAAAAGATATTTGTGTGTGAGAGAGAGATCACATTCACAGAAATTTTATTACAGATTATTGTTACAGTTGTCTGTTTTATTATTAATTATTGTTAGCCTCTTACCATGCCTAATTTATAAATTACAATTTATAACATTAAGTTATATAAACTTTAAATTATTAGACTTTATCATAGATATGTATGATAGGAAAAACATAATATATATATATATGGGATTTGGCACCAGCTTTGATTTCAGGCATTCCCTGGGAGTCTTGGAATGAACCCCCACAGACAAGCTACTGTATTGTGTTTTTATTTTCATTCAGATCAAAATGTTTTTTTTTTTTAAAGATTTTATTCTTTTTTATTTGACAGAGAGAGACAACTAGAGAGGAAACACAAGCAGGAGGAGTGGGAGAGGGAGAAGCAGGCTCCTTGCAACATGGGGCTCCATCCCAGGGTCATGGGATCATGACCTGGGCTGAAGCCAGACGCTCAACGACTGAGCAACCCAGGTGCCCCAAGATCAAAATATTTTCTAATTCTCTGTTTCTTTTTTGACTCATTGATTATTTAGCAGTATTATATAATTTTAAAATTTTTATTGATTTCTAGTTTAATTGATTTATAACCTAATTCTATCATGGTTGAGGAACTTTATATATTTTAAGTTTGTAAAAATTTATTGAGACTATGGTCCAGCATATGATTTATCCTGAAGAATATTCAATGTGTACTTGGGAAGAACGTATATTCTCCTGTTGTTGGATGCAGTGTTCTATAGATGTCAGGTCAGATGTCAGGACAGATGTCATCTTGCTGATTTTCTGTTTAGCTTTTCTATTATTGAGAGTGGTGGTATTGGAATCTCCAACTATTATTTTTGAATTGTCTATTTTCCGTCTATATTCTCTCAATTTTTGCTTCATGTATTTTTGGACTCTGTTGTTAGGTGCTTCCATAAGTGTTTATAATCATCATGTCTGTTGAATTGACCTTTTCATCCTTATAAAAAGTGCCTCTCTATTAACATCTTTTGTTTTAAAGTCTATTTTGTTTATTGTCTGTATAGCTACTTCAGTTCTCTTATGGTTACTCATGGTGTATCTTTTTCCATCCTTTTTTCCATTTTCTCCATTAAAAAGTTGTAATAAAGCGATGCCTGGCAGTCGGTTAAGCATCTGCCTTCAGCTCAGGTCATGATCCCAGGGTTCTGGGGTCGAGTCCTACATCGGGCTCCTTGCTCAGTGGGGAGCCTGCTTCTCCCTCTGCCTGCGGTTCCCCCTGCTTGTGCGTGCTCTATCTCTGTCAAATAAATAAATAAAATCTTCTTAAAAAATTGTAATAAAATTACTCATAACATAAAATTTATCATCTTAACCATCTTTAAATGTACGTTTCACTGGTATTGAATATATTTATAATGTGCGACCATCACCACCATCCATCCATATAATTCTTTTGATCTTGTAAGGCTGAAATTCTGTACCATTAAATAGTAACTCCTCTGCCTCCTTCCCCCAGCCTCTACCAACCACCATTCTGCTTTCTATTTCTATAATATTGACTACTCTAAGCAGCTCAGAAAAATGGAATCATACAGTATTTGTCTTTTTGTGACTGGCTTATTTCACTTAGCATAATATTCTCATGGTACATCCATATTGCAGCATATTTCTGAATTTCCTTACTTTTTAAGGCTGAGTGATATTCCATCATATGTATATGGACATTTAGGTCCTTTCCATGTTTTAGCTATTATGAATAGCTGTTATGAATGTGGATATACAAATATCTCTTGAAGACCCTTTTTTAAGTTCTTTTGGGTATATATCCAGAAGTGGAATTGCTGGATCACATGATAATTCTGTTTTTAATTTTTTTTGAGGAACTGCCATTCTGTTTTTCATGACATTGAAAATGTATCATTGTACATTCCCACCAGTAGCGCACATCACCAACACTTGTTATTTTCTGTTTGTTTTTTAAGTAGTCTCCACACTCACCATGGAGCTTGAACTCAAAACTCTGAGATTAAGACCTGCGCTGAGATCAAGAGTCTGATGCTTAGCCAACAGAGCCACCTCTATTCTTTGTTTTTTGATAGTAGGTATCCTAACGGGTGTGAGGTTCTATCTCATTGGAGTTTTTATTTGTCTTTCTTCATGATTAGTGATGCTGAGCCTCTTTTCCTATGTTTATTGGCCATCTGTGTATCTTTGGGAAAATGTCTACTCAAGTTTTCAGCCCTTTTTTTGAATCAGGTTGTTTTTGAATTTTAGGAATTCTTATATATTCTGGATATTAATCCCTTATCAGATACTTGATTTGCGATATTTTCTTCCATTATGTGGGTTGTCTTTTTTACTCTGTTAATAGTGTTTTATGATGCACAAAATTTTTAAGTTTTCATGTTCATCTTGTCTAGTTTTCCTTTTGTTGCCTGTTCCTTTGGTGTCTTATCCAAGAAATCATTGCCAAATACAATGTTACAAAACTCGTGTCCTATGTTTTTTCCTAAGAATTTTGTTGTTTTAGGTCTTATATTAAGATCTTTGATCCATTTTGAGCTTTCGTATATGGGATTAAGTTTCCAACTTTGTTCTTTTGTTTGTATGTGGATACCCAGTCTACTCAGCATAATCATTTAAATCCTTTTATTTTTAACTTGTTTGCTTCTCTGATTCTAAAGTATGTCTCTTATAGACAGCCATGGTTGGATCTTTTTTTTTAATCCAGTAAATGTTAACTTTTTTACTATATCATTATTTTTATATCTGTCACAAATATATTTTGTTTCTTATTTACAAAAACAGACAATGGATAGATTTGCCTGTGGATTGTGGTTTCCTGACCCTTGGTCTAGAAGGATTCTGAAGAATTACTTCATTCTATGTATCTATATCCTTATTAGCTTAAGGCAGTATATGTATTTCTTTAGCAGAATTCAATCAGGGTGTTTGTCATTGATGCCTTTGAAGTAGTCCATAATTTACTTCAGTGAAGGGTTTTAATTGACCCATGTCTTCCTATATTCTCCTTGTCATTAAAATATGTGAGAAAATAGGCCATCTACACATAGAAGAATTGACAGATGAGAGAGTGTTGCTTCTCTTCCCCAACCAGGCTTCTTGAGGGCTTAGAGTGGTTAGTGTTTATGGCACCGTCCACAGAGGTGCAGGAACGAAATCTGCCAAAGAGGACAAGAGGTGTCAGGAAAGAGTTCAGAAATCAGGGCTGTAGAGAGGCCTGGTAGTGGCTCTCTTGCCTTCTGTAATGTCAAGTGCTAAATCTCCTGTCAGAGCCTCATCAGAGCCTCTACAAGTTGAACAGTTTTGGCTGCGTATCAGGCAGAGTACCATCTGAATAAGCTGAATAAGCACCAGCACAGTGAAGAATTTGGGCAAATGTTATTTCTTAGCAACTGGGCAAGTGAACAGTCCTTTGAACAGTCCGATAATTCCATGGAACAAATCTCTTTTCCATGAATCTCCTCTGAATGTATGTTTTCATTAGAGTTGAGGAGAAGGAGGGGTATAGCAAATGGTTTTATTCTACCATGAATTTTAGACTATGCTGGCAACTCCTTTGTTCCCAATCCTGTATTCCTCCCTGTCCTCTCAAACACTTCTAAGGGCCATGCGGTGGAAATAGGAAGGAGATAGGCAAGTTAAATGGGTTGGTTTGAATCCTGTTTAGGAGGTGGTGACTGGGGACAGAGCCTGGGACTTCCCTGATTGGGTAAGATCTGTCCCTAATCTTCAGTGTAAGGCAGTTAACTTTGATAGCTGGAATGAAGCTAGGGAAGAGACCAAAGCCATAGATTCTAGTCTTATTAGTCCCTGTAACTCACTGTGTCACCTTGACAAGCTCCTTAACCCCGAAGTTTTTTAGAACTGAGTTTGTGTAATTATCTAACTGATCTTTCCCAAATCAATATCCCTCTATCATCCAGCTTTAGTCTACCTTTCTAGTCTCATATTACACAGTTATTGAGCATTTATTATATGATGAGAACCTTTATCAAGAACTGGACAGCAGAAAAGTGGAGATGACTATTGTAAGCTTATTTTTTAAAAATATTTTATTTATTTATTTGACAGAGAGAGATCACAAGCAGGCAGAGAGGCAGGCAGAGAGGGGGGAAGCAGGCTCCCCGTTGAGCAGAGAGCCTGATGTGGGGCTCGATCCCAGGACCCTGAGATCATGAAGGCATGATCTCAAGCTGAAGGCAGAGGCTTAACCCCCTGAGCCACCCAGGCGCCCCTGTAAGCTTATTTTGTAGGCTTGCATATTAATTGGGCAGAAGCTCTGTTTTTCTATCTCTTAACTTAGCCTCATGTCTGGCACACACCAACTGCTCAACAAGTGTGTGTTATATGGACAGATATCCTGTTCCTGTATACTGGGAATCAGGATTCTGTTAGATTCTCATTGCAACAAAATGGTTTGAAAATCTCATGAGTTACAGCCTAATTTCTCAAGGTCTCCGTTGGTTTCCTTTTCTTCCTGTGGAACTCTGAAAAATGAATTTTAGCCTGCCATAACTTAAATATCTGGCTTTCATGCCTGAAAGCCTATGGCAACGGAAGCTCAACATATAGTGATTAGACAGGAATTCCATAAAAACTTTCATTAAATCATAGAGTCTGTATCAGGAGCTATTGAAAGCTATTAAGACTAAATAAAACAACTGAAAAAAGTAGTAGCAATAGTAGAAAAAAGTAGTTACACAGTGAATATGACAGTATCTTTGTACTCAAGATGATGCTGTTAAAATTAGATAAGTTTACTATTATAGTCACTACTACCTTATATGTACTTTTAAAAGTCTCAATATATTTAGTTATTTTAACAATATGATCAACTTCTTCAAGGATATAGGCCTTCTATATCATAGAAGCCTGTATCAGAGCAGTCTTTATGGAACTTCAGAAAATAGGCTGACCATTGCATTTTAGCAATTGAATATTCAGCAGTGAAGCATTTTGAAAGAATATCTTCCTCTCACACTCCCCCAACCCCTGAAAAACATTGAGTATCTTGTGGGTGAGCTGAAGAATTTCTTCTTACCCAAAAGTGTTTGCTTTCTCTTTTGCTGGAAAATAGTGCCTAACTTAGTCATTTAGAAGAAATACCTAATTATAAAGCCAAAAGAATGCAAAGCACTGCTTATCAGTTTCTCTTAGAAAATGAGATACTGGGGTGCCTGGGTGGCTCAGTGGGTTAAGCCTCTGCTTTTGGCTCAGGTCATGATCTCAGGGTCCTGGGATTGAGCCCCGCATCGGGCTCTCTCCTCAGTGAGGAGCCTGCTTCCTCCTCTCTCTTCCTGCCTCTCTGCCTTCTTGTGATCTCTTTCTGTCAAATAAATAAATAAAATCTTCTAGAAAAAAAGAAAGAAAATGAGATCCTGAGTGATAAGGTTACCTGTTCCACCCTACTCAGTTATTCAGCTTTTTAATTGGAGAATCATTGTCTGCCCCTCCCTTTTCTATTTTAATAGGAAACCTCCATTTTAGAGGAATACAATATCAATTGGACTCAGAAGCTGGGAGCTGGAATTAGTGGTCCAGTTAGGTAAGAGACCCACGTGCAAACTATGGCAGAATTACTCTGCAAAGGGCCATTTGACATACATTATACATTAGAAGCATCAGATGTGCTAGATTTGTGAAATGGCTTTAATTTAACAAGTGGAGGTATTTATTTATTTATTTATTTATTTTTAAAGATTTTATTTATTTATTTGACAGATCACAAGTAGGCAGAGAAGCAGGCAGAGACAGAAGGGGAAGCAAGGTGGAGGTATTTATGTAAGGCTTTTCCTCATCCATTTAGAAATATATTTAAATGACTGATTCACATGATCTGTAACATAGGATCATTTATGGTATGAGACTGGGGCACCTGGGCGACTCAGTTGGTTAAGTGTTTGACTCTTGATTTTGACTCAGGTTGTGATCTCAGGGTTGTGAGATCAAGCCCTGTGTTGGGATCACCCTAGGTGTGGAGCCTGCTTAAGATTCTTTCCTTCTCCCTCTGTCCCCAACCCCTTATTCTCTCTCTCTCTCTCTCAAAAAGAAAGAAAAGGATATTGAGACTATGGAGCTACTATGAGAGTTTCCTTTAGCTGGCAGAGGCCATCCTTGGCCATTCCTTCCTTGGCCATCAGTTTGCTTCCACATGGCTCAGGAGCTGAGGCCTGTGCCGGGAGGGTGAAATGGCTTTTCTGCCTCTCCACCTACTAGCTGTTGGGGCAGGTTTGGATGCACCCGGATATATTCTTGATTAGAAGTACAATTCTAAAAGAACAAACTTGTTAAATTAGTTTTCAGTGTAACATAGATGATTTCTGATTGAAATTTTTTCCTCCAAATCTAGAGTCTGTGTAAAGAAATCTACTCAAGAACGGTTTGCACTGAAAATTCTTTTTGATCGTCCAAAAGCTAGAAATGAGGTATGACCCTTTATTGCCTTGATTTGCCTAAATATTTGAAGTGCCTACGAAGTATTCTTTTTACAAGTAAGGCAGCTTCCTGGAGGGAATACAGAGATGCACAAAGAATTTTATATCCACATTTACCCCTTTTTCCTATTCCTGTTATCATTACAAAGTGGTCCCAAAGGCTGTCAGTCTTAACTTCTTTGAACCACCTCTTGTTCTTTTTCAATTAATGTGGTTCTTATACCCTGAAGTATTCAGGTGTACCTCAGCTTGAACTTATTGGAAAAATCCTTGAAGAGTGGAGAATGGTGACTAGTGTCTTGTTAAGTGTGCTGCAGGAGGGCTGTGAGGATGTGTTTCTAGTACTAAAAAATACACATTTGTTTTAAGTCATCTGGGTGTGGTGAAGACATACTAGTAATGTGCAGTGGAGGATGTATTCTTTTGCTTAGAGATATATGAATAATTTCTGAAACAAAATAAGTTATTTGCCAGATTTTTCATTTGCTAATGGATGGGGCAGCAGAAAGTAAATCTGTTGGTGAGATGGTATGTTTCCTCTGTTCTCTTTAAGGTACGTCTGCACATGATGTGTGCCACACACCCAAATATAGTTCAAATTATTGAAGTGTTTGCTAACAGTGTACAGTTTCCTCATGAGTCCAGCCCCAGGTAAGACCGCATGGAGGTGCCACATGTCCTCCTCTTTACATGTAGGACAAGGTATAGTGGGGTTTTCTTCTCTTTTGTGCTGTTTTTTTTTCTGCCCTCCCCTTTCTCTCCATCCCTCCTTCCCTTCCTGCCTGCCTGCTTCCCTCCCTCTTTCTTCTCTTCTTTTTATTTTGGAAATCTTCAAACATTTGTAAAAGCAGACAGAATTACATAATGAATCCCCAGGTAGCCATCACCCAGCTTCAGCAATTACCAACTCATTGCCAGTCTTGTTTCATCTCTGCCTCATCCACTCTCTGGTACCCCCTGATTATTGTGATTACTTCCTCTTAAAAAAAAAGTATGTAATGTGGAATTAAAACAGATTCTATTTCAAATTAGTGAAAGGGGACCAGATAATACTAGGCACTGGCTTAGAGTTGCTATGGCAACAAGCCCTTATTGCTCAGTCTGACATTCCTTTTAAGGGAAGAAATCAACATTATTCTTTTAGCTGCCAAATGTTTGGCAAGCCCACTGGGTGGCATTCTAAGTGTCTTCCAGGGAATTCAAAGTTAAATAAGGTATGATTTCTACTGGGGACTGAGATGTAAACCTATCATCGTAGCAATGTGGTAGGCACCAAGAAGAGGCCTCCATAAGATATTTTGAGCTTATAAAGGAGAAGAGAGCTGCTGACTATAGGCTGGGGAGGTGAGGTGTCTCACAGAGTGGTTATGTCGTGGCTAGGATTTGAAGGGGGTGGGTAGGAGTCTTCCAGGTGGTGAAAGAAGATGGATTTGTAAAAACAAATGGGAAATCATGACTATGTCTCACAACTGTGCTCTGTTGGTGAAAGCATTTGGATAGAAGCTGGAAGCATTTATATCAAAGAACGAATGGTAACCAGAATTCCGTGTTTTGTTTTGTTTTTTACAACATGAGAATTTTTACTTTTCTTTAGTACCTGTGTAACCCTGTCCAGCAGCTGTCTTGCTGGGTATGCTGTGGGTCACATGGAAAACTAGCATAGTGGGGAGGAATGTAGAGAGACACACATAGACACAGACACAGACACAGAATGAGAGTGAATAACCAGGGTATCCCAACACCAGTCAAGTTGAAATTCATGTCCTACACAAAGTCATATTCTATTTTCAATACACTTTCCATTTAGGTGCCCTAAATACGATATAAAAACTTAAAGGATTACTCCCCCCTCCCCTTAATATCTAGTAATAACAAGTTAAGTACAGTATTTTCAAAAGGATCATTGTCTTCAGAACTTAATGATTTTACTCTCATTTTAGCTTCTTAGAAAATTTTAGGTGAAGGATATTCCTTATGTATAGTGTCCGGGTGATAGTGACAAGGGGTCCAAATCCAAGGGGCATGGTAGGGCTAGACTTCGAAAGTAGTTACACACTTTGTAGATGAAGTATCTTTAGGTTAGCTATTTGATGTTTCAGTTTTTTTTTTTTTTTTTTAACTTAACAAAATCAAATGCTTTCAAACAGGGCTCGACTCTTAATTGTAATGGAGATGATGGAAGGGGGAGAGCTATTTCACAGAATCAGCCAGCACCGGCACTTTACAGAGAAGCAAGCCAGCCAAGTAACAAAGCAGGCAAGTTAACCCCGGGTACCAACCAAACTGCCAACAGCATTGGTTAACAAGGACAATTTCATTGGGGGGGGAATAAAAGAAAGCTTGAAGAAAAGCTCTATTTGATCTCTCATTGCCTGCTTTGTTATGTAATCAGAAAAGATGCTTTGACAGGAGAAATGTGACCCCTTATATGCTTTGGTGGAGGGGGACTGTATTTTTAAGTGGTTGTCAATTGCTTGCCTATTATAAAACTTAAATAAACTCTGGAAGGAAGGTAATCTTTTAATTCCTGTGTAGACTGTAGATATCTTCTGAGTATGTAGCGTCCATGCACTGTTGGACTTTGAGATAAACTGCTCCTGATAACACCTGAAAGATTGGGATAAAAATATCTTCTGGGATAACTGTATATAAGATATTTTTTGCTTATGAGTCACCTCATCAGATTTTAATAGAATTCTAAGGTCTTTGTAATTCTGGGTTATTCCTGATTATAGTCTCTATTTTAACATCACATTTTATTGCTAGAAAAATGATTTATGTCACAAATGGTACTAGGAATCTAACTGGAAATAACCTCTTGAGGAGGTGAAAAGCTAACTCCACAAGGGTTATCTTCAGGCTAAGCAAGCAAGGCAAAAAGAAGAAATCGGAGCTCAATTTGTTCTAAATACAAAATTCTTCCAAATTTTCCATGAGCCTTAAGCATTTTTCTCTCCCTTAAAGCAAAAATTCCTACCCAAGTCTGCTCACTGGGCAGGAGCCCCTTGTGATGTTAGTGGAGGACTTGCCCTTCAGGTAGCCCACTGGCTGTGAGCCCTGGCAGTGTGCAGGAGCCTCAGGCATTTTTTTGACAACTCCTTTCTGGTAGGAAGGAACTGATATTTGGAATGCCAAGACAATTCCATACTGAGAGTTGAAGAACAGGTAGAATTTGTTCTATTTAATTTTAACAGGTACATCTTGTATTTTTCAAAGATTTCAAATATTAGGATGTGCTCTGAGAATCTTGTATAAAACAAAAACCCTTCCGCCCACCTAAACAGGTGACGTTTCATTTCAGCAAATGAGATGAGCAAACTGGAACATCAGGTGGAAAAATATGCAGTTAGTAGCTTTCCATTTTTCTTAAAGGCAGAGCCTGGAGTTGAGCCCCCCGGAAAGTGTGGTTCTCTCCGGAGCCAGGTGTTAGTGCCCGCTGCCTTGCAGGGGGAGCCCAGGCCTGCTGAAGACCACCCGGCACAGCATTTACTCTGCCGTGCTGGTTGCATCTCAGTGGAGTGGAATTGGAAGCATTTCATCCTTCCCATTTCGTACAGGATTTAACCATCAGTTTACTTGGACAAAGAAGTGTTTTACTGTTTTATTTATTTACTTATTTTGTTTAATGAAATACAGGTTGCATCTAAACTAAGCTGAATTCATTTCTATTTCTTGGTACCCAGAGTCTTACTTAATTTCTGCTATAAAACTGAAAACCAACCACAGTCTGAATGGACTTAATTAAGGAATTAAAAAAAAATATCCTGAGTTCTCTAAGCCAGGGGTATTAAAGAGCTATCTTTTCTAAGATATGGTTGCTCCATTATGTCCTTTTCCAGATAGCTTTGGCTCTACGGCACTGTCACTTGTTAAACATTGCTCACAGAGACCTCAAGCCTGAAAATCTGCTCTTCAAGGATAACTCTTTGGTGAGATGACTTATTTTTCTGCATTTTAGCGCTGCCACTCTCAACACAGTTTGGGAATGGGTGGGTGGGTGTAGATCCAGAAGTCTCTGAATCCATGGTGAAGAGGCTTTACGACAAAGTGCTTCCAGCAGCTTACTTTCCCCACTTGTTTCCTTGCTAGAGGCTCAGCGACATTCTGCTATACCCCTAGCATTGATAATGTTGGATGCTACTGATATGCATTTGTAAGACTTTAGGTTTTAGATATGATTTGGAGGTGCTTTGGAGAGGGGCGGGAGTCTGTATGCTGTTAAATATTACCTTGAAGTGTAACAGTTGTATTTGCTGTTCCTTAATGCTGATAAGGTGTTTTTTTCTCTCCAGTCTCACTCCTTGCCCTGTGTATCATGTTACAACAAATAAGTTGCTCTGGCAATCTTGAAGCTGATGCTAAAAGTGAAATCGCACCCTGGATGGGAGACGATGGGCCAGTAGATAGAGTCAGGGGACAGTTGGCTAAGATCTTGATTTTAGTACTGCATATACCAGTCATGAAACAAGGCCAACTGTGAGCGGGGAGAAATTCTTTACCTCTGTGATAGTAAGAAAAATTCCTCAGTATGAATCATTTCTTCAGATGTGAGGACATGCTATTCATAGGCTTGAGTGTCAGCCAGAAACTCGTGAAAGAGAGCTCAAGGTAACCTGTCTTCCACCTGGATTTTCCGCTAGTGTTTACTGAGGACTCTGGAGAAATGACTCCCATTTATTTTATTTCAGGATGCCCCAGTCAAGTTGTGTGACTTTGGATTTGCCAAAATTGACCAAGGTGACTTGATGACACCCCAATTCACCCCTTATTATGTTGCACCTCAGGTAAGCATTTGCTGTTTCTGCCACAGGATATATCACTGGGCTGTCTGATAGCACAAGTGGGCATGTATTACCAATGGGAAGGGGAGAACTCAGTTTCATAAACCAGTAGTCTGCTTAATTAGGTACAGGCATTTATTTTAAAATCAGCTTCTTTTAAAAACAAGGTATGATTTGCATACAATAAAATACTCCTACTTTACGTGTAGTTTGATGACTTTTGACAAACAGATACTCTTGCATGGTCACCGCCACAATCAAGGTACGAAACATTTCCGTCATGTTAGGAGCTCTTATGTATCTTTGTAGTTAGTCTGCCCCAGGTGATCACTGATCTACTTTCTGTCCTTATGGGTTAGTTTTGCCTGTTGTAGAAATTCCTATGAATGGAACTCATGTACCTATTGTGTTGGTTTTTTTTTTAGAGATTTTATTTATTTATTCAACAGAGAGAGAGAGAGATCACAAGCAGGCAGAGAGGCAGGCAGAGAGAGAGGGGAAAGCAGGCTCCGTGCTGAGCAGAGAGCCTGATGCAGGGTTCAATCCCAGGACCTGAGATCATGACCTGAGCCAAAGGCAGAGGCTTAACCCACTGAGCCACCCAGGTGCCCTTACCAATTGTGTTTTACTTCTTTTGCTCAACATGTGTTTGAAATTCATCCACGTTGCTGCATATATCAGCAGTTAGTTCTTTTTTGTTGTTAAGTAGTATTCTATTATAGAGAACTAAACCATGTTTGTTTATCCATTCATTGACTGATGGCCATTTTGGGTTTTCTATTTTTGGCTGTTATGAACAAAGCTGCTAGGAACATTCATGTACAAGTTTTGGGGGACATCTTTTCCAAAATAGTTGTACCATTTTACCTATTCCCCAGTAATTGTAAGAGTTCCAGTTTCTTCATGTTCTTACCATCAGCTCATGTTTGCTAGTGTATATAATCTTAGTCCTTCTGGTAAGTCCATATTATTATTTCATTATGGATTTAATATAATGTTTTCTTAATGGTTACTGTTGAGTGTTTTTTCATATGTCTATTAGATATTCTATTGTGAAATATGGGTACAGCATTTTCTACAACAACCCATGAAGTACGGATATAAATCTTATGCCCATTTTTGGTTTTATAGTTGTGAGGTGTAAGAAGTTATTATTTTCTGGATACAAGTTCTTTGTTGTGTATATGTATTACTTTTTATTGCTATTATGATGAATTGCCACAAACTTATTGCCTTAAGGAACACATTTATTTCCTCACGGTTTTGGAGGTTAGAAGTCTGAAATGGTTCAAGGTCTTGTCAGGACTGTGTTCTTCTGAAAGCTTTAGGGGAGAATCCATTCTCTTGCCTTTTCCAGCTTCAAGAGAGGCAGTTGCATTCTTTGGTTGGTGGCCTCCTTCTCCATTTCCTTACTTTCTTGGAAGATTTTATTTATTTATTTGTCATAGAGAGAGCACAAGCAGGGGGAGCGGCAGGCAGAGGGGGAAACGGGCTCCCCACTGAGTAGGGAGCCTGATATAGGACTTGATCTGAGGACCCTGGGATCATGACCCAAGACAAAGGCAGATCTTAACTGAATAAGCCACGCAGGTGTCCCATCTTTCTCCATTTTCAAAGACAGTTATATAGCATCTTCCAGTCTCCTTGACTCTGACCCTCTTGCTTCCCTTTCATAACTGTGTTTACATTAGCTGTACCCAGATATCCAGGATACTTCCCCATCTCAAGATCCTCCATTTAATAAAATCTGCAAAGTCCCTTTTGCTGTGTAGGGTAACATATTCACAGATTCCAGAGATTAGAACATGGACATCTTTAGGAAGCCATATTCTGCTCACCACATATATATTATGAATATTTCTCTCAGACTGTGGCTTGCTTTTCAGGATAGCAGCAGTTTTTTATTTTTAAAATTTTAAATTTTTGTTAAAGTTTATTTATGTGTTTAGGTAATCTCCACCCCCAACGTGGGGCTTGAACTCACAACCAGAGATCAAGAGTCTCATGCTCCACTGACAGAGCCAGCCAGGCACCCTAGTTTTTTATTTTGATCAAATCCAATTCATCCTTTTTTTCTTTTCTTTTCTTTCTTTTTTTTTTTTTTTGAGAAGGAGGGGGAGAGAGAGAGAGGAAAAGAGGAGAGGAAGAGAGGGTGAGAGAGAATCCCAAGCAGGCTCCGTGTCTAGCCTGGAGCCTGGCATAGGGCTTGATCTCACAGCCCTGAAATCATGACCTGAGCTGAAAATAAGAGTTGGATACTTAACTGAATGAGCCACCCAGGCACCCCTCACCCATCCTTTTTTTTAATGGTTGGTGATTTTGTTCCTAAGAGGTCTTTCCATACTCATGTACATGAAGATTTTTCTCATGGCTTCTTATTAAAGGTTATAGTTTTAGCTTTTTTAAAATTAGATTTATTTATTTTTTTAAAAGATTTTATTTATTTATTTGACAGAGAGATCACAAGTAGGCAGAGAGGCAGGCAGAGAGAGATGGGGGAAGCAGGCTCTCTGCTGAGCAAACAGCCTGATGTGGGGCTCGATCCCAGGACCCTGAGATCATGACCTGAGCCGAAGGCAGAGGCTTAATCCACTGAGCCACCCAGGTGCCCCTATTTATTTATTTTTAGAGAGAATGTGAGTGAGCAGGGGGAGAGGCAGAGGGAGAGAAGCAGACTCCCCACTGAGCATGGAGCCTAAGTAAGGGCTTGATCCATGACCCTGAGCTTACGACCTGAGACAAAATCAAGAGTGGGATACTTAACC
The DNA here is from genome assembly GCA_003697995.1 of Taxidea taxus jeffersonii. NCBI lineage: Eukaryota > Metazoa > Chordata > Mammalia > Carnivora > Mustelidae > Taxidea > Taxidea taxus. The sequence goes on from RCUC01158743.1 coordinate 41,424, forward strand.
AACTGTGCCACCCAGGTGCCTTCCCCTGCTTTTTAAGTAGTGTCCAGGCTGGGCACAGATCCCAACATAGGACTTGAACTCATGACCCTGAGCTGAGATCAGGAGTCAAATGCTTAACCAATTGAGCCACCTGGGTGCCCCTATAGTTTTAGCCTTTACCTTTTGAACTGTGATTCATTTGAAGGGTGGTGTGTGTGTGTATAAAATAAGGGTCACGATTTCTTTTCCTTACAAATGTTAAGTTTCCACATCATTTGTTGAAAAGAATAACCTTGTATCATTGAATTACCTTACAGTTTTGTTGAACTGAATTTTCTTGAAGTTTTGTCAAAAACCAGTTGACCAGGGGCATCTGGGAGGCTCAGTCAGTTAAGCATCCCACTCATGATTTTGGCTCAGGTCATGATCTCAGGGTTATGGGATCGAGTCCCACAACAGACTCCATGTGGAGTCTGCTTGAGATTCTCTGTCTCCCTCTCCTTCTGCCCCTCCCCACCTCAAATAAATAAATAAATAAATAAATCTATCTTAAAAATTTTATTTATTTATTTATTTGTCAGAGAGAGAGAGAGCATAAGCTGGGGCAGTGGCAGGTAGAGGGAGAGGGAGAAGCAGGCTCCCTGCTGAGCAAGGAGCCCAATGTGGGACTCCATCCCAGGACCCCAGGATCATGACCTGAGCCGAAGGCAGACCCTTAACCAACTGAGCCACCCAGGCATCCCAATAAATAAAAATCTTTTTTTTTTTAAGATTTTATTTATTTGGCAGAGAGAGAAAGAGATCACAAGTAGGCAGAGAGGGGGGGAAACAGGTTCTGTGCTGAGCAGAAAGCCTGATGTGGGGCCCAATCCCAGGACCCTGATATCATGACCTAAGCTGAAGGCAGAGGCTTAACCCACTGAGCCACCCAGGCACCCCCCAATAAATGAAAATCTTAAAAAAAATCAATTGACCATATATGTGTTAGTCTATTCTGTTCTGCTTATGGGCCTATCCTTACAGCTATATCATGTGGGATTACTGTAGCTTTCTATCAAGTCTTGACCTTAGATATCAGATAGTGTAAGAAGTCTTTCAAATTTTTTCTTTTTCAAAATTGTTTTTGATTATTCTGAACCCTTTGCACTTTTCTATAAATTTTAGAATTCACTTCTCTATAACAGAAAAATTCTCCTGGGATTATGATTTGAATTTTACTTAATCTGCTGATGCATTTGGAGAGAGTTGACATCTTTTTTTTTTTTTTTTGAGAGTTGACATCTTAACATTATTAAGGCTTTCTTTTTTTTTTTTTAAGATTTTATTTATTTATTTGACAGACAGAGATCACAAGTAGACAGAGAGACAGGCAGAGAGAGAGAGGGAAGCAGGCTCCCCGCCAAGCAGAGAGCCCAACGCGGGGCTCGATCCCAGGACCCTGAGATCATGACCTGAGCTGAAGGCAGAGGCTTTAACCCACTGAGCCACCCAGGTGCCCCAAAGCTTTCAGTCAGTGAACATGGTAGATCTATTAGGTCTTTTTTTTTTTAAGATTTTATTTATTTATTTGTCAGAGAGAGAGAGAGAGAGAGTGAGCGAACGAGCACAGGCAGACAGAGAGGCAGGCAGAGGGAGAAGCAGACTCCCTGCTGAGCAAGGAGCCCGATGTGGGACTCGATCCCAGGATGCTGGGATCATGACCTGAGCCGAAGGCAGCTGCTTAACCAACTGAGCCACCCAGGCGTCCCTATACATACTTTCTTAAGTTTATTCCTATATTTCATATTTTTGGATGCTGTTGGAAATTATATATATATATTTTTTTTTAAAGATTTTATTTATTTATTTGTCAGACAGAGAGAGAGAGTGAGCACAGGCAGACAGAGTGGCAGGCAGAGGCAGAGGGAGAAGCAGGCTCCCCGCCAAGCAAGGAGCCCGATGTGGGACTCGATCCCAGGACTCTGGGATCATGACCTGAGCCGAAGGCAGCCGCTTAACCAACTGAGCCACCCAGGCGTCCCGGAAATTATATTTTTAACAATTTCATTTTCCAGTTGTTTGTTGCTAGTTTGTAGGAGTACAAATGACTTTTGACTCCTTGTATCTTGATAAATTCACTTATCAATTATAATAATTTTTTTGTAGATTTGTTAAAATTTTCTACATACAAAGTCATGTTGTCTTTGAATAATGACAGTTTTACTTTGTTCCTTCCAGTATGTTTGCCTTTTATTTCTTTTCCTTGTCTTATGTACTGGCTGGAACCACTACTGAATATAAGGGATTAGAGCAGACATCCTTGCCTCATTCCTGATCTTAGAAAAACATGTTCAGTCTTTTACCATTAACCATATTAACCATTACATTTTTGTAGATGCCCTTTTTTGGGCTGAGGAAGTTTCTGTCTATTTTTGTTTACTGAAAGGGAATGTGTTAAATTCTGTCCAGTGCTTTTTCTGCATCTGTTGGGCTGATAATTTTTCTTCTTTATTTGTTAATATGATGAATTAATTGATTTTTTAAAAGATTTTTATTTTTAAAGATTTTATTTATTTATTTGTCAGAGAGAGAGAGAGAGCAAGCACGAGCAGGGGGAGCAGCAGGCAGAGGGAGAAGCAGGCTCCCCACTGAGCAAGGATCCCGATGCAGGACTCGATCCCAGGACCCTGGAATCATGGCCTGAGCTGAAGGCAGACGCTTAACCAACTGAGCCACCCTGGCGTCCCACGATTTATCAATTTTTAAAAATATTTTATGGACTCAGCTTTTAGTTTCCTATGTAAGAAATCTTTGTGTCACCCAAGATCACCAAGATTTCCTCCTATAAGTTTTATAGTCTTAGGTTTTACATGTATGTGCACGATCCATTTTGATTTAATTTTTTTTTTTTTTAAAGATTTTACTTATTTATTTGACAAATCACAGGTAAGCAGAGAAGCAGGCAGAGAGAGAGGAGGAAGCAGGCTCCCTGCTGAGCAAAGAGCCCGATGCGGGGCTCGATCCCAGGACCTGGGATCCTGACCTGAGCCGAAGGCAGAGGCTTTAACCCACTGAGCCACCCAGGCGCCCCCATTTTGATTTAATTTTTATATGAGTATGGATCTAAGTTCTTTTTTTAGCATTCGGATATCCAGTTCCAGTACCGTTTGTTGAAAAGGCTGTCTTTTCTCCATTGCATTGCTTTTGAATCTTGCCAAAGATCAGTTGACTGTGTATATGTTAAGTTTGGATTTTCTGTTCTGTTCCAGTGATCTCTTTGTCTGTCTTTACACCAGTACTGTACTGTCTTGATTACTGTGGCTTTAAATTCACTATTGAGATAAGGTAGAGTTAGCCCTTTAACTTAGTTCTTTTTCATAATTGTTTTGGCTATTCTAATTTCTTTGTATTTCCATATAGACTTTTTTTTTTTAAGATTTTAGTTATTTATTAGAGAGAGTGACAGAGAACACAAGTGGGGAGGAGAGGGAGAAGGAGGCTTCATGCTGAGCAGGAAAATTGATGTGGGGCTCAATCCCAGAACCCTGAGATCATGACCTGAGCTGAAGGCAGATGCTTAACCAACTGAGCCACACAGGCACCCCCTTATAAACTTTAGAATCAGCTGTTAATTTCTACAAAGGAATCTGTTGGGATTTTGACTGGGGTTGTTTTGGAGATATGGTTCAATATGGGGACACTGATGTCTGGACAATACTGAGCCTTCTAGCCCACGAGCAAGCTGTATTTCTCCATTTATTTTTGCCTGTAGTTTTTCTCAGCAATATTTGTGTGGTTTTCAGTGTACAGGTGTTTCCCATCTTTGTTAGATTTATTCTATTGTTCTATTATAAATGGTATTTTCTTTTTCAGGTTTAATTAATTCGCTTTACTCTTCTTGTATAAAAACACTATGTGGTGGCCATAGCTGGAGCCTGGGTCCTCCGCATGGAGACTCTGATGTGGGTCTTTACAAGATGGTCAGTGAATTCCTGACAGGGAGACTTGGTGAACACAGTCTCTTTCCAGAGTGTTGGGGTAAGGCAGCTGTAGGTCTTGGAGATGGCAAAGTTGCCCCAGGTGACAATGTAGCTCCTGGCTGAGGTGTGGCAGTTGTCAACATCTGCCATCAGCAGCTTTGTGGGCACGGGGCTAAGACCATAGCGTGGGTCTCGGTGCGAGGAGGAAGCAGACCAGTGCAGAGTTGCAGCATCCTTGCAGTTGCAAGGAATCTGCGGGGTACACCAGTATTGTTCCCCCAGGGGTCTCAGTCAGAGGACAATGGAGAGCTTGGCCAGGATCATGGCCCCATGGATGGCAGTGGTCACCTCCTTGAACACTTAATACCCAGAACAACGGGACTGTTACAGTCCTTGATGGCAACAAGTCCTTGAACCTGATCCACTGGCCAGCACTGGTCTGCTTTTATACAGGCATAAGGGATGTCTGTGTCTCCAGGAAAAAGTCCATGACTTTGGATGCCTTGATGGGCAGGAAGAAGAGTTAAATCTCTTCCAAGGACTTGATCTTCATGTCCTTGACCTGGGCAAAAACTGATAAATTGTTGGTTTTAAGAGGTTTTTGAAAGTTTGTGTTTTCTGGAGGGTCTTTTTTTTTTGTTTTTTTAATTGTCAAAATTGCCAGTGTCTACTCTCTTTCAGCATTCTTTTTCAACATTCTTTCTCAAGTTATAGGTCATTGGTGTGGTCTTCAGTAAATCGTCCCCTTTGGTCTGACTCTGACAGGTACTGGAGGCACAGAGAAGGCACCAGAAGGAGAAATCTGGCATCATACCTACCTCGCCAACGCCCTACACTTACAACAAGGTAGGGGATGAGATACTTTCCTGTGCCCTTTAGGTATAGCCCCTCTTCTCCTGTGAAGTGTTTGTGGTTCTCTGAGAATGAATTCTTTGGAATTCTAATCCCTTAATATTCTTGCTCAAAAGGCCAATAGCAGCAATCCATGCAGAAAATTCCTTGCAATTAGTGGTTTTTGTCTGATGAGGTAGTAAATAAGGTTCTTAACAATTGAAGTTTTGCAGCAGGAACCAAGGGCAGTGATTACCTGTAGGTTATCTGGATAGTTGTAGTCCACTGACCACATCTAAAAGACATGGTTATCTTGTTTGTTTGTTGTTTTTTTTTTGAGGTGGAGGTCATTCCTGAGAACATTCCATGGCCATTTATGGTACCATTCTTCCCATAAAATACCCAACTTAGAACAGTGTCTACAGCACACAGCAAATGTTCCTGGTCCTATAGTTCTCAGTCTGTAGCCTATACATCAAGTACCTCTGTTCTAAAACACAGGAGGATTAGAGCCTCTTAAAAGCAGGTCCTGGAGTCGCTGAGTAGATGCTTCTTGGGGAATCATGGCTGAATACAGGTGACAGAGAGGGACCTGAGGTTGTAGGTTGGCTCTTCTTGGGTCCCCTACCTAGAGGGCCCCACATATTTCTATACTGTGTGCACACATATACACACGGGCATACATAAGAAAGAACACACAGGCTCCTCTGCCACTCAGGGCCCTGTGCTCTACCCTGTCACTGGGACAGTGTGACCAAAAACCCTAAACATCTACTTCCATCAGTAACTCTGGTCAGTCCCCAAGAAATCACTGCTCCACACCTTCTTGCCCTACAAACGCAAAATCATAGCTCTACCCTTATGTAGTGAAGGTTTGAGGGCTGTGCTGATTACGGCCTCAGAATCAGAAACTGCTTCCTGCTTCTTTTTTTTTTTTTTAAGATTTTATTTATTTATTTGTTAGAGAGAGAGAGAGCACAGGCAGACAGAGTGGCAGGCAGAGGCAGAGGGAGAAGCAGGCTCCCTGCCGAGCAAGGAGCCCGATGTGGGACTCGATCCCAGGACGTTGGGATCATGACCTGAGCCGAAGGCAGCTGCTTAACCAACTGAGCCACCCAGGTGTCCCTGCTTCCTGCTTCTTGATGCATGCAGGAAGTGAGTGGTAGAAGCACTTAGATGACATTAAATTACTTGCTAAAATTTTCTCAGCATGCATGCAGTGGATTCTTGTGTTATATATTATTATTTTTAAAAGATTTTATTTATTTATTTGACAGAGATCACAAGTAGGCAGAGAGGCAGGCAGAGAAAGAGGAAGGGAAGCAGGCTCCCCACCGAGCCCAGTGTGGGGCCCGATCCCAGGACCCTGGGATCATGACCCGAGCTGAAGGCAGAGGCTTTAACCCACTGAGCCACCCAGGCACCCCTTGTGTTATATATTATTTTCCAGTAGTATTTTTATCTTCTTTTCCTGTTCCATTTTGTGAGCCTAGTGGCACTCATGAGTTAGCATGGCGTTCGTAAAAATTACACACTGCAGATGAGTAGCATGTTGGAATAATCAACAGCTCATATTACTTTTGAATGTGTATGTATGTTAGTCTAGAGATAGTCCTCTTTATATTGGCAACTAAATGAAAACTGAATGTTACATTTGCAATAATTTTTTAATTAAAATACATAATAGGATGTAATTAAATTTTTAGAAATTAAATAACTATATCAGTCTTAATTGTTAAAAAAGTAGTATCAGTTTCCTCATATGGAAAGTGAGGGATTTGAACTATTTTTTTAAAGATTTTATTTATCTATTGGAGAGCGAGCAAGCACAAGTAGGTAGAGCGGCAGGCCGAGGGAGAGGGAGAAGCAGGCTCCCCACTGAGCAAGAAGCCTGATGTGGGGCTTGATCCCAGGACTCTGGGATCATAACTGGAACCAAAGATAGATTCTTAATTGACTTAGCCACCCAGTTGCCCCAGTTTGAACTATTTTTAAGATTCCTTTCACCTCTATAATTTTTTAAGATTTCATTTATTTACTTGAGAGAGAGAGATGAGCAGGGTGAGGGGGCAGAGGGATAAGCAGATTCCCTGCTGAGCAGCACCCTAGGATCATGACCTGAGCCAAAGGCAGACACTTAACTGAGCCACCCAGGCACCTCACTATAATTTTATAACTATGTTCTGTAGCATGGGTCATGTCATCTACAAATATCCATTAGTATGAGGCAAAAAGATGAGTTGGAGTATCAATGGTAGAGAGAAAGATTGGTTCCCTTAAGATTTGAAACTTTTCTAGTCTTTAAGTGATTTTTGGAGATAGCATCCTGTGTAAGGGGCTGTTTCTGGGCTGGTCCTTTATTTTGGGGCTGTGCCTCTGCTGTAAGTGACTATTTTAATTTTCTTTTCAGAGCTGTGACTTGTGGTCCCTAGGGGTGATTATCTACGTGATGTTGTGTGGATACCCTCCTTTTTACTCCAAACACCACAGCCGGACTATCCCAAAGGATATGCGGAGAAAGATCATGACAGGCAGTTTTGAGTTCCCAGAAGAAGAGTGGAGCCAGATTTCAGAGATGGCCAAAGATGTTGTGAGGAAGTGAGTACCCAGGCTGTGGGACAGGGAGGCCAAGGAGGCCTCAAAGTGGTGGATCACAAGGGAAAAGTCATTGGTTTCCCAGGCCTGCTCCTTCCCCTTGGTGCATCATAGAAATCTTATCCCTGGAGGCTGAGATGAGAGCTCTTCCTGTCCACACCTTGGTGAAAATGGGAGCTTTGTTCCCTCTTGTTGCATTCTTAGAATTCATCCCCAGGGCTGTGAATCCAGATCCCTTGGAGCATTAATTTAGGATCATAAATGGTAAGCCCCATGGTGTGCCCTTCCTGAATGTGGTCATGAATTCCGGTCATGTGGAACAGACATGGCGTCAGGAACTGAACTCGGGCTAAGATGACAATGACATTTTGTCTTTTCATTCCTTAGCTGCTGTGGGGGGGTAGTGCTGACTGTGTGGGCCTCTAGCCTCCCCACTGCTAAGATAAATTTAGAAGATTTAGTGCTAGTGAGTGGTTAAGGGAGAGTTGACAGAGTACTTTTGTAGCTGAGGGACTAGGTAAGAAATCAGACCTAAATTTGATGTATATTTTCTTTTCCTGCCCACCTATGTGGGAGGCTTAGCTGCCTGGGATTTGGCATTCTTCTTGTATTCCTACTGCTTGGTATTCGCTGAGTAATTTTTCCTCTTTTGGTTTCAGTTTCTTCATCTCTAATATGATGAAGAAAAGCATTAAAGGGGGAGTGTCTGGGAGGTTTCTCCTGACAGTACAACCATTTCTCTATGGAGATTACTCCCATTCAATAGAGACCTTGTCCTATTGGTTGAAAAATCTATGTATATAAAGATAGACTAGTTTGTAAATATACAAGTAAAACTTTTTAGGACGGTGGAGTAATGTTTAAAGCATCACTTGTCTTCCCATGCAGTTTCCACACTATATTCTCAGCTACTTAACCAAAACATCAATATCCTCTAAGTGGTTCTTTGTCAGTTCTATAGAATATATTTCCTGTCCGTAGAGCAATATTATCTTCTTTCAGCTTTGAGGTTCTTTTCTAAATAATCATTTCTTCAGAATCTGAAGCTGTTTGTTCAGAATGATCTAGAAGGTTGCAGAGAACCTGAAAGAGCAAGTATGCATGTTGTCCTGACTGACATTTACAATGTGAGGATGTGTAGTGGGAAGGAGGGGCTAAAAAGCCCAGGGAACATTGAGGTGGGCCAAGAATTGCATCAGCATGAATGGACAAGATGTGAAGAAGCAGGATCAAAAAGCAGATGGTACAGAGCAATACATTCAGCTTAGAAGGAAATGCCATCCCCTTATCAGAGACTTTAGATTTTTGGCTTTTGAATATTTCTGGAATAAAGTGTTCACATCCTGCCATATGGTGACATCTAACAATTTTATCACAAGTAGCAACCTGGATTTTCATAACCACATGACCCCTCAACTAATTTTGTAGCCACTGTTAGCCAAAAGAGCACTTTGAGTCCCTTTAGGAAATTGGAACCCACTGTCTTAAAAACATATTTGTGGGAGATTCAAGTCTCAGGAACTATAAGCTGTATGTAGGCTTATTGAACCTAAAACTCAGTCTGCAGTATCACTGGATTAAGTCTTATCCTACCATTTTTTATCTCACTCTGCCTAGTGTAGAAAGGACTTACCAAAGGACACAGTACCTTCACCACTAGGGGTTAGGTACTAGATCCCCACCCCTGCCAACAGATGGAAAGCCTAGGCTTGTAGGAGTTGGTAGAAAGTCAGAAGTTGGAGCTGGTTAGAACCAGACCCAGGAACTTCCTGGCCTTCTGGAAGCAACTCTGTTGGCCTTTTCTCCACAGGCTCTTGAAGGTCAAACCAGAGGAAAGACTCACCATTGAGGGAGTATTGGACCACCCGTGGCTCAACTCGACTGAGGCCTTGGATAATGTGCTACCGTCTGCTCAACTGATGATGGATAAGGTTTCGAATGTGCTTACTTTGTTCACCAGAAGGGCTGTTTTGAGAAGGAATGCTGGGACAAGGCTCAGGGAGGGGTCAAAGGCAGAACAATGCAGAGAACTGTCTTTCCCAGAGAGACATCCCTGCTTTCCTGAAAATCAGGATCTGAAATAAAAGCTTCTTTGCATAAAAGACCAGATCAAGGCCCAGTAAATATATACTAAGTAAAAACTCAAATCCTCCATATTTGTGTTTTGGGGTTTCAGGGAGCACAGAGTATAACGAGACAGCCTCCTTTCCCCCAAGGTGCTTAAACAAGACTGGAAAGACCAATTTATGTGAAATAAGGAGGGAACATTTCGGATATCAGAGGTTTGCATGCTACATTTTCTATGAATGCTGTGGGAATTCAGAAAAAGAGAACATCTTTGAAGGGCTATAATTAGGGAAGGGTTCCTAAAGAGAAGGCAAAACCCCTCATATTTATTAATTACAATATGGCAGTTTTTAACCTATTCACATTAGTTTAGGCATGAGCTGCCTTTAAAAATTTGAGTAGAGAACATAGATGGCCAAATGAGCCACAGGAGCACTTGGAGCCATAGTGAGCTCCAGCAGGAGCAAACAGGTACAGACCGAAGTGCATCCATGGGGAAAACCACCTGGCTTCATTAATGGGAAGTCAGTGAAATATATGTGGCAGGGCCAGGCTTTGAAAGCACACAGAGGGACTTAAGTCTTAGTAGCACATAACTGAGAGGCCACTGTCAATTTTAGGAAAGAGATTTGCCACAGGGAAGGTATTTAGGGATGGTCAGCCAGACTTGCAGGCTTGCCCACCTAAGACTGCTGCAATCGGCAAGCCCAGGACAGCTCTGGGAGTAGAGAAGTAGAGACAAGGGAATAGGCTCAGTGTTTTTGAAGACAAATTTCTACAATTTGGGGTGACTTACTAGATAATAAGGTCAATGGGTATCATATCTAGCGATATCATTGACAAATAGAGGGAAATCAGGATTGAGGCTCGTTTAGGTCAAGGGAAGTCTCTTAGGTTTTAGATATTGCTTAGATGGACACGCAGATGAATGACATGTGTTGTGTGGGACCATAGTGTGGCTGAGAGGTAAAGGCAGAGACATAGGCTCTTACCTACTTAGAAGGGAGGGGGATTGAAGTGTGAGAAAGTGTAAGGGGATAGGAAAAAAGAATTATTTTTTTCCTAAAGATTTTATTTATTTGTTTGAGAGAGAGAGCAGGAGCCAAGGGGTGGGGAGGGACAGGGGGAGAGGAAGAAGGACAAGGAGACTCCCCACTAAGTGGGGAGCCTGCCATAGGGCTCAATCCTAGGACCCTAAGATCATGATCTGACCCAATCATGACCTAAGATCATGATCTGACACTTAACCAACTGAGCCACCCAGACACCCAGGAAAAAAAGAATCCTAAGACCTCTCTTAGTTTTGCTGTAGTATGGGAAAGAAAGAACTGGAAAGAGCAAAGTTCTCTGCCGTCTCTGATTTGTGTATGGTTCTCTTTCTGGTTTAAATATGCCTAGTAGGGTGCCTGGGTGATTTAGTGGGTTAAGCCTCTGCCTTCACCTCAGGTCATGATCTCAGGGTCCTGGGATCGAGCATCGGGCTCTCTGCTCAGCAGGGAGCCTGCTTCCCCGCCTCTCTCTGCCTGACTCTCTGCCTACTTGTGATCTCTGTCTGCCAAATAAATAAATAAAATTAAAAAAAAAAAAAAAAAGTAAGTAAATAAGTAAATAAATAAATAAGCCTAGTAGCCCAGAATTGATTTGATCAGTCTAAAATCCTAAGGGATTACTTAGATCAGCACATGGGGGTTACAGTGTGGCTTTCCTCAAAATCTTGAAACTGAAGAAATGATTGCTTTCTGGAGTTACTATAGAATTAGTATATAATGAAGCCAAATATGGATGTGTAGAATCTTTTAAGAGTGGCCCCTAGGCCTATAAAGTGGAACTGCAAGGTGACAGTATATTCCCATTTGTAAAGGAATTATGGGGTCATGATGTGAGTTGAAGTATAGAAAACTAAATGTGAAGTGTAGAAAAATGGCCACGTATGCAGATGTTAAATAGTGTCCATCTAAGCCTGCCTAGGAGGTGGAGCCTGAGCTCACAAACCTGGGAACTACTTTTTAAAATTGTCAAATTTTATTGTTGAAATTAAAGTAATACAGAGGTGTATCTTTTTAAAAAGCATAAATTCCTTTTCATTCCTCTGCCTCAATCTCACCCCTCAGAGATGAGGTCATCTCTGGCTTAATGTATCCTTCCTCATCCTTTTCTAGTTTGTCTTTTTTAAAAATATAAACATGGAATCACCTTGTTCTTAGAAAGCTTTCTGCTGATTATTTACCTTCCTTAATTGGTATGCCCATAGTAAGAGCCCGAACTGGTCATAAAGGCACAGGCTTCAAAAGTTCTAGACTCCATGACAGTTATTTCTCACTGTAAATTAATTGACTGACTTGTAGATGAGTTCCTGAGGATCCACTTGCTTATCATATGAAGTGGTTGGGGTTCTGAGCCATTGGGGCTGAAGTGACTGTCCACACTCTGGGGGCAGTGAGTAAATGCCACTGTGGGAGGCTTCTCGGGCACACAGGTTACCACCCTGTGGTACCACCCTATGGTAACCTCTCTTTACACTTGCTCTTGCCAATGACTGTGAACATGAGTCTTGTTAGTATTTCTTACTTGCATTAATGTCCCTGTGGAGGGAGGAAGGGTTAGCTGTTGTATGGCCCTTGGTTTGCCTGGTATTCCCTGGGCTTGCTAGTCCATGGAGAAGAATGCTCTGGCTTATCAAAATGTGTATACTGCCAGCATAACAGTGAAATTTCCTTTTTAGTTCTTGGAGCTTCTCCTTCACAGTTTCTTAGATTAGCTTTTTAAGATTTTTTTTTTTTTTTAATATTTATTAGTTAGAGAGAGAGAGCAAGCGAGCACAGGCAGACAGAGAGGCAGGCAGAGGCAGAGGCAGAAGCAGGCTCCCTGCCGAGCAAGGAGCCCGATGTGCGACTCGATCCCAGGACACCGGGATCATGACCTGAGCCGAAGGCAGCCGCTTAACCAACTGAGCCACCCAGATTAGCTTTTTAGGTGTGCTGAAGTGAGCATGAAAACTGATGACAGTGTTTACATTCAGGCGGTGGTTGCAGGAATCCAGCAGGCTCACGCAGAACAGTTGGCCAACATGAGGATCCAGGATCTGAAAGTCAGCCTCAAACCCCTGCACTCTGTGAACAACCCCATTCTGAGGAAGAGGAAATTACTCGGGTAAGTGAGCTTATTCTGTGGATTCTCCTTCATAGCTGGTGTGACTGAGTGCAGGGTTCTGGAAGGTCAGCCAGGGGTTTGCCCTTTTACTACCTCTTATGAGAGTGGAAAGGATAAGCCCTTTAAATAGCATCAGAAGTTGATATAGTTAAGTATTTATCCAAAAAATGTGCTGCCTTATGTTTGGAGTTAACTTTGTGTTTAGAGTTAACCAAACCTAGAGAGTTGGTTTTTGAGGTTTCACCTTGTTATTCCCTCTCTTCCAAACTTTTAAAGCACCAAGCCAAAGGATGGTGTTTATATCCACGACCGTGAGAATGGAGCCGAGGATTCAAATGTTGCCTTGGAAAAGCTCCGAGACGTGATTGCTCAGTGTATTCTCCCCCAGGCTGGTAAAGGTCACGCCATTTATGAATGTTCCGCGTACGTGGGTGCACATGCTAGAAGGAGCAGTTTAATTTGAGGTTGTCTTCCTCATCTTTGTGTTCTAAGAAAATAAGTACATTATATAAATTATTCCGTGTCCACTAAGAAGATATGGCAGTGGGAACTCAGAAGGGTGGTAAGTTCTGCCCCTCCTTTGGTTTTCTGTGAAACTGCTAGTTGAGGTTTAGTTACCAGTGTCTGGTGCAGCATGCAGTTTTGTGTTTTCTTGGTTTGTTAACGAGGGCACAGGACAGAAGATGAAGAACAGAAAATGTGGACAGGGTCTGGATCAGCTTGTGAAGGTCAGGAAACATTTCTAGAGCCTTTAGAGGGCAAGGCTGTCATTAACTCACGAATATAAAGAGAGGACCTTCCAGAAGTTCAGAAGTGCCCCTTGCTGCTGCGTGTATCATGGCCAGACCATGACTTGTACATGTCTCCTTTTGAATGAGAGCTTTCTTTTAGTGTAGCCTCTCCATTCAGTGGGCTCTAATGAACTCTTCTCAGCACATGAATGAGATGCCTCAAGTAGGCATCCAGAAAACTATCTAAATTCCTTGCATTTTCAGAGAATTCACATAGTGTACTTAGATAGCTTCCAAAGTAAGAAATGAGCTTAGGAGAAAGAAGGTGGTCCACTCAGCCTCGTTCTCCTTCTTCTCGTGGTTTCTTAGATTAAGCATGGGTTTTTGCTCAGCAACAGAGTCTGATTCTGCCTGCTCCCCATATCCTAGCGCTAAGACCCTGGGGACGTTGGAAGATTGGTGTGAGGCTGTCAGAGTAGAAGAATGCAAAGCCCAGAAGTGGCCTACATGTAATGTAGGCCCTGGTAGTAACAACAGTGTCGAAAGTTTGTGCCTTTACTCATCACTTCTCAACAAGTTGGAGATTGTGTCCTTCCATCTCTGACACTTAAAATCCCATGATGCCGCTGGAAAACACAACTACTTCTTCATCTTTATCAACAGGAGAGAATGAAGATGAAAAGTTGAATGAAGTAATGCAGGAGGCTTGGAAGTATAACCGGGAATGCAAACTTCTAAGAGATACTCTGCAAAGCTTCAGCTGGAATGGTAGGAAAATCCTTCCTTTCTTCATTGATGCAGAGAAGTGACTATGTGTAGAACATGAAGGATCTTTGGGGGCTGAGCTGGGGTGTTTTGAGGTGAAGTGAGGCCAGAGAGTGAGAGGGGTATTGTGGGATGGGGGCTAGTCCTACATTAACTGCATAGGCATATCTGGACATTCTGGCCCTTTCACTTGTTTTGCAGAATTCAGATAAACTGTGTGCTGCAGATTCAACCCTGCAGATTCAACCCTGCAGAGCCTCTGTCATACATCACATTGGTACCTTATTGGGTCCCTGTCAAGAATCTCACCTCTACACATTTGGAGACTGACTTTTTTATTTTTTACATTTCAGGTCGTGGATTCACAGATAAAGTAGATCGACTAAAACTGGCAGAAATTGTGAAGCAAGTGATAGAAGAGCAAACCATGTCCCACGAATCCCAATAATGACAGCTTCAGACTTTGTTTTTTTAACAATTTGAAAAATTCTTCTTTAATGTATAAAGTAATTTTTATGTAAATTAATAAATCGTAATTTCATTTCCACATTATCTAAAGATGCTGTATAAATTTAGATACAGGACTTATTCATAGTATAGTTCATTTGTTTGTTTTTAAGAAAAGTTCAGTTCCTAGAGATATACTATTACTCTAGGACTGCTTTCTCATATGTTTGTAAGATGACAGGCGGTATCATCAAACAAGATTATTTTATTTGTAATAAAGTGTACAAAAACCATTTGCCGGTGGTAGACAAAGGACTGACTATACTGACCTGTCTCTTTAGTAAACAGTTGAATCAAGTACCGAGGAATCTGGTCTCACTTGCCCTGTGTGTTTGCCTTCTGCACTATTGGTAGATTACCTTTGGTGCCAAAAAATTTTTGTGGATCCATACTGTAGACGGCCTGCTGGAACCCATAGGATACCAACTCCCATGAGGGAAGAGGCAGGGAGCAGAGTCCTCATTTTTCTTGTCCCTAATTATTTCAAGAAAAGTGGTAACATTTCTTTTTTTATTATATCTTTCAAAAGGTATTGGTGTACTTCTTAAATCTTAACGGGATTTTGAGGTTATTCTTTTAACGCAGAACCAAAGCTTCACTCTGTTCATCTGAGATCCTGCTCAGTCATCTCCCCTTCTTCACAGGCCTCACCGAGCTCTATTGCTTTTTCTTCCTTTTCTCTGTTCTCTTGGCTCTTTTTATTTCTATTGATTTTTTTGAGAAAGTTACATACCATGTAAACTGAACTATTGGGTTAGCACCCAAGGTGGTCCAGTTTTTTCTCTCAAAGTGCCATTTTACTGTCGAATGCTTTGGCCTGTGCTTCACGTGGGCATCCCCGGGCTGTATTTATTTGTTCAGTACTGTCATTTTCAGGAATGGTGGTTTTGGCCCAGAGATCAGCTGTTTGAACAGAAAGCAAGGCCGGATGCTTTTATTGTTTTCTGTTGTGCACAGGGCTTCCATAAACCCTTTTTATTTATTTGTTTGTTTATTGTAGCAGTTTTTGGTGGGTGCCTGTGTTGGTAAATAGAAGGTCTAGCAGGCAAATTGCAGTATCGGGCAGAGGACGACGATCTGTAGGCACAGTTCTTCGCTTCCATCCCATCCCATTCTCTTTGACCAGAATTGATCTCACAGAGCTCACTTACTTTTGCAACTTCCACTTTGCTGGGTATGTCTTCAGGATGGCATTTGGTTCGTTTGCCTCATATGTATGTGACTTACCAGAAATGTAGGATAAAAACACCAAGTATTTTGTAAGAATTACCTTTTTACATGGGGTAATAGATATTTTTTGAGGTAAGGCTCCCTAATCTTAGGTGATGAATAACTGTTGTGAATGGATACCATGTAAAGAGAATTCAGTATTTTTTTTTTTAAGATTTTATTTATTTATTTGAGAGAGAGAGGGAGCACAAGCAGGGGGAGGGGAGAGGGAGAAGCAGACTCCCTGCTAAGTAAGGAGCCTGGAATCAGGACCTGAGCTGAAGGCAGACGCTTAACCAACTGAGCCACCCAGGTGCCCTGAGAATTCAATACTTTTAAACATGGCAAAATCTAAGAGGCAGCAGAGGAAAACAAAAAGTTTTCTTATTTACTGACTTGAAGACTTAGCTGAGAGTTGAATTAAGTGCTGAATCAAATTACTCTTTTTTTAATGAAATGCAGTCTTAAAAATCACTGCAATCAGGAAAACTCAGTACTTATTTCTAGAACAACTGAATGTTCACTTGCTGTTTTTCTCAGGGTAGAGGTATTGGCTGGAGAGAGGAAGGCCATAGTTAGCTTTGTTACTCTTCAGAGGAAACTTCTGGTATGCCCTATCTACCATTCCTTTCTCAATTTTTTACTTGGGTGTCTTCCAAAGGCTCAGGATAACTTTTTTCCTTTAGTGTGTGGTGAATTTTAGGCATGAGCTAGGACATCCAAAATAGTGCTGCTTTTTACTCAGAGCAGCAGTTGCCCATGTCTTAGTTTTATCAGGCTGAATTAATCTGGCCCCCAAATAAATGCTACATCCAGACGTGTCCACACTTGAGTACCATGCTGGAAGTTTATGAATGCCCTGAAGGATGATCCAGTTGTTGTAATATAAAAGTGGGTCCTACTTGGGACCCTTGACAAAACAGTAGTCCCCAAAGGACTCTGCACTGTTTGATCTTCCAAGTGGAGTTTTATTTATGGAGTTTGTAGGCTAGTAGCAAATCCTGCTTTATGTCAGCTTGACTAATAACGCAAATTTCACATGTAACTGGTAGTGAAACAGAATTGTCCTCATCTCTTCCGGCCTCTAAATGCTTATACCTGCAGGGCGCCTGGGTGGCTCAGTCATTTAAGCATCTGCCTTCGGCTTGGGTCATAATCCTAGGGTCCTAGGATCAAGCCCTGCATCGGCTCCCTGCTCAGAGGGAAGCCTTCTTCTCCCTCTCCCACTCCCCCTGCTTGTGTTCCCTCTCTTTCTCTCTCTCTCTCTCTCTCTCTCTCTCTCAAATAAATAAATAAAATCTTTAAATGCTCATTCCTGCAGGAAGTCATATTGTAAGAACAGTTTTTGTAGGCAGGAGGTTAGCATATTCCAGTTTTCCCACATGATTTGCTAACCCTCTGTTTAATTAAAACCATTACATATCACTCAGATGCTCATGGACTTTACCATTGTTATAGATCTGCTTGATGTAAAACAGTTTGTGTATCTTCCTGGTTAATAGATTGTATGAGCATAGGAGAATACCTTTCAGAAATTTATTTTTTGAAACATAAGAGGATAGCTTTTTAGCTTTTTTTTTTTTTTTTAAGATTTATTTATTTGAGGGGCACCTGGGTGGCTCAGTGGGTTGGGGCCTCTGCCTTTGACTCGGGTCGTGGTCTTGGGGTCCTGGGATCGGGCCCTGTGTCAGGCTCTCTGCTTGGCAGGGAGCCTGCTTCCTCCTCTCTCTGCCTGCCTCTCTGCCTACTAGTGATCTGTCTAATAAATAAATAAACTTTAAAAAGAAGATTTATTTGAGAGGCAGGGGGAGGAACAGAGGGAGAAGGACAACTAGACTCCATGCTGAGCCCAAGGGCAAGATCTCATGACCCTGAGATCATGACCTGAGCAGAAATCAAGAGTTAGATGCTTAGCCAACTGAGTCAGCCAGGTGCCCTGCTTTTTAGCTCTTCAAAGCTAAAAATAGATATATTTTTTAGGGGTGCCTGGCTGGCTCAGTTGGTGGAGCCTGTGACTCTTGATCTCAGGGTTATGAGTTTGAACCCCACAATAGGCATCGAGCTTACATAAGAAATAAAAAGAAAATTGAAAAGATAGCTATTTAAAAAGAGCTTGTATTAATGTGAGAAAGAACAAGTTGAAGGAATTATTGGTTAAAGAATGCAAGTGATCTAAATCAGATCTTGTGTGTGAGTGCTTTGCTTATGTGCATGTGTATTTATTGAAGAAAATGTGTTTCAGTTTGAGAATTGGAAAATTGGATATGCTTAGTTATAATTTTTATTTAAAAAATGGAAGTGTTCTTTCATTATTGATTTGATTTTTTTTTGAAGGTTTTATTTATTTATTTGACAGACAGAGATCACACAAGTAGACAGAGAGGCAGGCAGAGCGGGGAGGGGAGAAGCAGGCTCCCTGCCGAGCAGAGAGCCCGATGCGGGACTCGATCCCAGGACCCCGGGATCATGACCCGAGCCGAAGGTAGCAGCTCAACCCACTGAGCCACCCAGGCGTCCCTGATTTGATTATTTTATCCTACAAAATGACTACCTAATTTGCCCTGCCTGTTTGTGGTTCAAATAAGGGAAATACCTTAAGTCTGATAATTTCCAAATTATACAATTTTGAGAGGCTTTCTCCTCTTATATAAAAGAAGTTCAGCTAGAAATCATTTTACCTTTTGCTATAAATTTTTTAGTGGATTTGTGATCTATTGCCAGATCCTAATGATAAATTTCAAAATCTGTATTAGGAATTAAATATTATTGAGTTGATCTGCTCTCCTGCTCATATCTGAGATCTTGTGGTATTAAACCATTCCTTTGTCTTAAAATTGATAGAGCAAGCATGAGTGGGGGGAGGGGCAGAAGCAGAGGGAGAGAGAGAATCTCAAGCAGTCTCCTCGCTGAGCAGAGAGCCTGATGTAGGGCTCCATCTCATGACCCTGAGGGGAGTCAGGATGCTCAACAGACTGAGCCATGCAGGTGACCCTGTACCATTCCTTTTTGAATTAGATAGGGCATATCCCCATTTTTTAGTGCTACTTGTAGTCATAACCTTTATTTTAAGGGTTATATTATAAATATTTGACTTGATATAAAATTTTTATGCAGGATAACAGATATACAGTCTTAGTTTATCAGAGAATGTACTGGAGAATAACTGCAAAATAAGTAGATAGATAGGGCTTTTTTCCCCCCTTTTGAAATTACTGCTAAATACACCAGGAAATTGACACAGAACCAAATCCAAGGACTTACATAGACATTACAGTTCAATTTTAATTACAAGAGTGAAAAAATATTTTAAAAAGTCTTAT
>RCUC01158744.1:0-76371 GCA_003697995.1 Taxidea taxus jeffersonii
AGAAAATTGATACCTGTTCCTTAAATGTTTATTAGAATTTACCAGTGAACCCATGTGGGCCTCTTGTTTTCAGTTTTGGTAGGTTATTATTGATTCAGTTTCTCTAATAGACCTAGGCTTATTCAGATTGTCTGTTTTTTATGTGAGTTTTGGCAGATTGTGTCTTTCAAGGACTTGGTTCCTTTCATCTAGGTTATCAAATATAGGGACAGAATTGTTCATAATATCTGTTATCCTTTTAATGTTCATGGGGGCTGCAGTGCTGTCCCCTATTTCATATCTGACATTAGTAATTTGTGTCTTTTCTCCTTTTTCCTTAGTTAGCCTGGCCAAGCAGCTTATTTTTTTATTTTTTTACGGCTTATTGATTTTACTGATCTTTTCAAAGAATGATTTTTTCATCTTCTCTGCTTATTTCCAAATTTTTACTGATACAGCTCTAAATTTTTACTCTTTTCTTCCACTTGGATTTAATTTGCTCTTCTTTGGTTTCCTAAAATGGAAACTTAGATGACTGGTTTTAGATCTTTCTTCTTTTCTAATATATGCATTCAGTGCTATAAATTTCCCTCTAATCACTGCTTTCACTCATCCTACAAGTTTTGATAAATTGCAATCATACGGGCAGTGACTAGGGAAAGAGTTTCAGGCTATGAAAATTTGAGTCAGGAAAGCTTCCGTTACTGTTCAAAGTATTCTTTTCAAATAGTGGTCGCAGCGTGAAGGTGGGGGAAAGGCAGGATGAAACAGACTCCTCTCACCAAACACATCCAAATAAAGAGGCACCATGACTCTGGGGATTTAAGATGTATTTTGGTCCAACCCTGATAGGTGAGGAATCAAGTTTGGGTTACAATAATCTTTCATTTTCTTGACCTAATTTAAACGTATCATACAAAATATAAGACAAAACAGTAACTCTGTGTGTAAACAGGATTTGCCATCCTCCCTTAAGGGTTGGGCAGCAGTGGTTTCTAATGGTTTTGTTTTGTTTTTAACTTTATTTGACAGTGAGAGAGGGAACACAAGCAGGGGGAGTGGGAAAGGGCGAAGCGGGCTTCCCGCAGGGCAAGGAGCCCGATGTGGGGCCGATCCTAGGACCCTGGTATTATAACCTAAGCCGAAAGCGGATGCCTAAGGACTGAGCCAACCAGGCGCCCCTGATGTACTTTTTGAGGACAATTTCCAAACTGGGTGAAGGATGCTGCACTAAGATCTCTGCTGAGCCAGAAGAGCTCAGCGAGCGGAGATGGGGAGCCCCCGCGCCCCCGCGCGCTAGCAAGCCGGCTGGCTGCAGACGGGAGCGCCACGCACCACGCATGGTGGCCACGGGAAAACAGGGCACGGACTCTTTCGGAGAAACTGAGACCAGAAACCTATTGAGCAATGTCACTGCCCCTTTTCGGACTGTGGGCCCTTTGAGAACATTCCTCAATCACCTGAGGGCTTCTCGGTAAAAGAAAAAAAAAAAAAAAATTTTTTTTTTTTTTTTTTTTTTTTTGCGAGAATGCGACTACAGTTCTTCCCATCCTTGCAGCGCCCGCAGTGAAAGGAGGCTCGGAGCGTGTTTGGAGCTCGGTCACACACCGCTTCGGGGCCCGGCGGGCAGCAGGCCAGCGAGCGGCGGCGGCGGCGGCGGCGGCGGGAGGACCCGGCGCTGGGGGCGCTGAGCGCCAGCCGCGCTTCCGGAGGCCGGCGGGCGGCGTCAGCGGAACGGGCGGTTCCGGCCGCGGCGTAAACAAGGGCAGGCGGCGGCGGGAGGCGAGCGGGAGGCGAGCGGGAGGCGGGGCGGGCGGGCTGGAAGCTAGGCTTGGCCTCGAGTGGACCCCCTTTCCGCCGTGCTCCCGGCGGGACCCCACCGCCGCCGCCCCCGGCCCGCGACACCGCGGCGCAGCCCAGGCGGCGGAGAGGCTGTCCTCGCTGAGGAGAGCTGGGAGGGCGCGGGCGGCGAGCGGGCGGCCGGCGAGCGGCCTTAACACCGTCTCTTTCGCCGCCGCCTTCTGCTCGCCTCTCGTCGCCGTGCATTTCTTCCTTTTCCTTTGTCTCTTCCCCCCTCGCGCGTGTGAGGATTGTTGGTGAACAAAAGTGCAGCCTCAAGATGGCTGATGGCAACGAGGATCTGCGGGCGGACGACTTGCCGGGGCCAGCCTACGAGGGCTACGAGTCCATGGAGCTTGCCTGCCCGGCCGAGCGCAGCGGCCACGTAGCGGTGGGCGACGGGCGCCACATGTTCGTCTGGGGCGGCTACAAGGTCAGTGGGCGGCGGGCGTCGCTCGGCTGGTCCCCAAGTCCGGGTCGGCGGGCAGGCCAAAGCGGCCGCCCGGGGCGCCCCGGCGACGCGACTCTGCCCGTCCGTGCACGCGAGCGGGGGTCTCCTCGCCAGTCCCCCAGCCCGTCCCGACGCGCCTGGGCTGTTGTCACGCTAGCCCGCCGCTTCCAAAGCCCGCGCGGCCCCCGGGCGCTGGTGGAAGGTGGAGCGTTATTTGGGGGAGGGCGCGTTGGGTGGCGCACGGCCCCGAGCGTGTTTTATTTTAAAAGGTTGGGGGGGGGCAGTGTAAGAGGTGACGTGTGATGTCACCCATAACCGTTTATCGGGCCCGCTGGGGAGCACTTTACCCTCTGGAGCTGAGGTCATTTGGCCCACGGATTCTGTTACCCGCTTATGGGGCAACTGAGGTCTGGGAAAACTCCCTGGAATCCCGAAGGCCGCAGGAATCGCCTAATTCCACCTTCCCGTCTGCTCTGGAGTCCTAGCTACACCTATGCAGATGGCCGTCACCTGTTGTTTGAACATTGCAGGGCTGGTTTCCTTTTGGTTTCAGCTGAGAAAGGGTTGACATTTTTCAGAAGAAACCCTTATCAAGAAAAGTAACGGAAAGGGCTCCGCCAGGAACCAAAAACAAAACAAAACAAAAAACAGCAACAATTGTAACCACCAAATCAGCTCTTTTACCCCTAATCATAAACAGTGGGATTGGTTACCAGTTGAGAGCCAGTTGCATTTCTTGCTGCCTCTGGCTAGGGAGTCCTACCCAAAGGTCTCCTATTTAAACCTTGTTCACTAGTTCTGCCCTTCTGCTGTTAGAGCTTCCCAGTAACTCTCCGCGTTCTAGAATTGGCTCATTGCATTTACTGGCGTGGCTCTGATCCATTCCTACCAAAAATACTTTTTTAGTCCATTTTGGTCTTAAAATTGATCTCCCCACTCCCATTTGCTTTGCAGTCTGGCAAAGCTGTGCCTTTGATGACTTATTTTGACTCTGGTAATAGATTTCGGCTTCTGGTACAGCTGACCTGATCATAGCTGATAAATGTCAAAAACAAACAAACAAACAAAAAAACCAAAACAGATGGGGGAAACCTGGGTGGCTCAGTGGGTTAAAGCCTTTGCCTTCGGCTCAGGTCATGATCCCAGGGTCCTGGGATCAAGCCCCACATTGGGCTCTCTGCTCAGCGGGGAGCCTGCTTCCCCATTTCTCTACCTGCCTCTCTGCCTACTTGTGATCTCTGTGTGTCAAATAAATAAAATCTTAAAAAAAACAGATGGAGTAAGCTGCTATGGCTGTTCTGATGAATTCATTTAGTTTAACAAGAGCATTTTTTTTCCAGTCCTAATTAATCTGCAGTGTTTTCCTCAGGGTCTAATGAATAGGTGTTTAGAGGAGAGTACTTGGGAGGAGGAAGGGGGGCAGGTATGTAGAGACGCTTATTAAACTGTAAATAATTTCATTGGAGAAGTCAGCCTGTTAGTCACATTTTGGTCTAAGCTACTTATTCATAATTCTGTTTGTAAAAATCAGCGTTGAGGGAATGGGACTTGACTTCGGGGAGTGGGGCTCCAAGGGGGGGTCAGGAAGATTTTTGATGATGAATTTTTGAGGGCCTGGATGCCTAGGACTTAAGCAGGAGGGAGGCATGATCAGTGAAGTCAGCAGGTGGTTCCAAAACAGGCTGTCCCCAGTATTTTGGCTAGAACCCTGAGAAGCCTTTGGAGATTGTTTTGAAGGCAATAAACCTTAGCTTCCTGGACAGTAATCTGTTTTCCTCTTTGGGTGAGGCTGGTCTACCCCTGCTCAGCCTGCTGTCTTGTTTCCAGCCTTCTCTTCCCTTTTAAGTGGTGGAATAGCAAATGTTTACATGACCACCTCCTTGATTTCTGTATACTACTTACTGTACAAGCTTATTCGACTCTGACACCCATTCTCCATGAACTGCTATCGTTCACCGCACATGTTGACATTGTTCAAAAAGTGGCTAGGGAGGTTCAAAGGTTATGGAGGTTGGGCCTCAATTGCAGTTGCAAATTCAAGGAAAGGAGCGTTGAATCCTGGTTCCACTGTTACTTACAAGTAACTTTGGGCAAATTATTTACCTCTCTAAAAAGAAAAAAAAAAAACCAAAAAACTTGTTTTCTCGTAGTAACTGCTTTTGAGGGTTGTTGAGAGGATTAAATAAAGTAATCCACTGAAAGAACTCAGCTAGTTCTGACAGATGGTAAGCACATTCTGTTAAGAATTATTGCCTGGGGACGCCTGGGTGGCTCAGTTGGTTAAGCGGCTGCCTTCGGCTCAGGTCATGATCCCAGCGTCCTGGGATCAAGTCCCACATCGGGCTCCTTGCTCGGCAGGGAGCCTGCTTCTCCCTCTGCCTCAGCCTGCCTCTCTGTCTGCCTGTGCTCACTCACTCTCTCTCTAACAAATAAATACAAATAATTTTAAAAAAATGTTTAAAAAAAAATTATTGCCTGACGGGAACTGGAGCAGAAGAAGGAACTTAAAATTTTGCATATGGACTTAATTGTACATGTGCAGTTCTGCCCCGTTTCTTGGTAGAGAACAAATGGATGCAAGGAGGAAATGGCTAGAAAATGACATCGTGTGTTAGTGGGTCAGGCACTTAGACAGTAGACCAGTCTGTAGCATGCAAGGCACGGCACAGGTAACCTCTCCTAAAGTCACGCAGCTGAAAGTTGGAGCATTGTTTAGCATGAAGTGGCCTTGGAGATTTCCCGGAGATCTCTCAGCTGCCTGTGCTATAGCACAGTTGCTATAGCAATGCTCTATCAAAAGCTTGAATTCAGGGTTGGGTTGTCTAATGGTATTTCTTAACCTTGAGTTTGTGGCATGGGGTAGGGATGGTTGTCCATTTGATGGAATTGAATTGTAAGACCTATTTAACTTCTCATAACTCTCATTAGTATCTCAAGATAGATATGAAAAATACGCAGTAGTGCCTCTTTAGAATACCAATTATTTTTTATATTTGCTATTTTTTTATTCTTAGAGTAATCAAGTCAGAGGACTATATGACTTTTATCTGCCTAGAGAAGAACTATGGATCTACAACATGGAGACTGGAAGATGGTAACCGTGGATATTATGAGGGAGACGAAAAAGTTGAAATAAGATTGCAAATAAAAAGAAACTAGGGGTGTCTGGGTGGCTCCGTCAGTTAAGTGTCTGACTCCTGGTTTCAGCTCCGGTCATGATCTCGGGGTTGTGAGATCGAGCCCCAAGTTAGGCTCCATGTTCAGCAGGGAATCTGCTTGGACATTCTCTCCCTCTCCCCTCTCTCTCTCTAAAATAAAATAAACCTTAAATTAAAAAAAAAACCAACATCCCTGTAAAACCCATTCTGTTAGAATAAAAATATTTTATTTGAAGATGCAAAACTGTACTAAAAACAATGTTCTGCTAGTTCAGGTTAGCTGCTAAACTTAGATACATTAGCAATTCTTCAGTAGTTCAGTAATTTGGTACTTTCATGACCTTGGAAGACACTTCTGTTCAGAGCTCTATAAAGTATCCTTGTAATATTAAAGAAGTAGAGTCTTCAGATACTGGAATGGAAATACGGTAAAAGTTCCATGTATATTTTTTCAAGATGTTATATCTTCTGTTATATGGTAAATGAGAAAAGGATTTCTAGATTGTATCTGCTAGAAACAAAGATGGTATTCTAATGAGCCCTAACATTAAAATTTCAATGCAAGTATCTTTAAAATACTTAAACAAAAAACAAACCACTAACCTAAATCTGCCTTCCATATAACTGGGGATATTCTAAAAAGATCTTTTGCCAGTCTCCTAACAGTGGAACTCAAGAGTACGTTCTTGGCAGAATTAATGTGGTTCTTAAAATGCTGGGTTAGCCATGTTTGGGGATTTATAAAGTAGTCTTCTCCATGGTTTGCTTTGTTAAGAACTCTGTGCCCTTTACATATTTTGCACATTCTAGATCACAGAACTAGGAGAGTAGTGGTCCCGCCTGATTTAAGAGTTCAACTAAAAAGGCAAGATTATTTCTATACCTAGCAAATCAGTGTTGATCTGAGCTGTTTGCCCTTTTTTTTTTTTTAAGAGAATTGGAAATTTATAATAGTATTCCTTAAGAGGGGAGTTCTACAAACTTCTTAAAACATTCAGCCGCGGGGCCCCTGGGTGGCTCACTGGGTTAAGCCTCTGCCTTTGGCCCTGGGCCCTGGGATCCAGGGCCCTGGGATCAGAGCCCAGCATCCGGCTCTCTGCTCGGCAGGGAGCCTGCTTCCCCATCTCTCTCTGCCTGCCTCTCTGCCTACTTGTGATCTCTCCCTCTCTGTCTGTCAAATAAGTAAATAAAATCTTAAAAAAAAAACAAAAAACATTCAGCCCCATAAAGGATTTGTAAAAATAAGCCTACCAAAACTTAAAGCTTAGCATAAAGTGATAAAATGAGCAGAAAACCTTAACCATTCTATTAATATTCTGAATCCAGGATTTCTTAGACTTTCTGATTCAGATTCATTTTTAGATTCAGAATGATTTAAGGCATGCAGAGCACTCAGAGGAGTGCCTTGCCTACAGTAAATACTAACTGCCTATAATTTTACATAAGGTCTAGTCATTTGAATGGCTAAAAGGTGACTGAATAAAACACACTTGATTTAATCGGCCAGGAGAGGGATGAAGTTTTCCTTTGGGGTTCTGGGCTCCCTCAAAACCAAAAACAAGTCACTGGTTAAGTCAATAAAGAGTTTAGTTTGAGTGACTGTGTTCCTCGGCTCCCGCAGCCCAGGTGTAGCAGCAGCCAGCACTGCCTGGAGGGCAGGTGAGGAGGAAGCACTCCTTCAGGATTAAATTTGGAGCTACAAGAGACCCCGGGTGTCATCTAGTTGGCCAGCCCATTTTATTTTTCCCCTTTATGGTGGGGATAGAAGAGACATGAGTAACTCCTGCATTTCTTCCCTTTTGCAAAACGTTTACTTTTTTTTTTCTGCCCTCAGGAAAAAAATTAACACGGAGGGAGATGTTCCTCCTTCCATGTCAGGAAGCTGTGCTGTGTGTGTAGACAGGGTGCTCTACTTGTTTGGAGGACACCATTCAAGAGGCAATACGAATAAGGTTAGTGTTCTAAGGATTATGGTTTAAGGCAGTTTTACTCTTTTTCAGACAACTTCAGATTTCTAAGGTTAGCCCACACTTACTCCTGTCCCAGCTTAAAAAATACATGTATGTGATAATGGTATGAATGTACATTTGAGTATTTTGTCTACCAGTCTGTATTTTTCTAGGCCTTTGGTAAAATCAACTTTGGTTGATACTTATTTGCAGTGATTTCCTAAGTGGTTTTGTTTTGTGCTCTCTGGAAAACCCTAGGATTTTAGAAAAGTATTAGTAAACCAGTTGAAAACGAGATACAGTCATGAGGGGCAGGGTAAAAAATAGCAGACCAGAACATTCCTCTAATATGGCACCATAAAATACTGTTGTTCAGACTTTGTCGGTGTTTTTTTTTCCAAATAGGTAAAAGATAACAGTTGTTCTCTCAAGCCAGTAAGACACAAATGTCAGTCAGGTGCATATGATTTAGGGAGACTCATAAATTTATTTAACAACTTACCACCTTATACTCTGAGCACTCAGTTAGACACTGGAGACCCAGATGAATGATACAGTCTCCACCCTAGGAATTCACATTCTAAACGGGACACGTATAAGAAATAGATGATTTCAGTAGCATATAAGGAGATACACAGAGCCTGGCTCACAGTATAATAGCTCAGTAAATATTGTTAAATCTGAAAAAGAATCCTTGACATTGTGTTTGGCAGGGTAGAGGAACAGAATAAGGAAAGTCTTCACCCAAAGGGTTGAATTGAATCATAATTGGAAGGGGTAGCCAAGATACAGATATCCAAGAGGCAGAGGTATAAGCAAATATGTCTTATTCATGGAAATGCCAGGTGGTTTGGTGTGGTTGGAGCATTTCGCTGGCATAGGTGTCAACTATACTCCTAGGTGCTCTACGGATTTCCTTGACAGGCCTTGGGACACTTGTGGGGTGAGCATACTGGTGTTGGGCAGACTCCAGACCACCCCTCCCGACTGCTTTTTAACAGGCGTAGCTCCATTTCAGTGAGGCCCTTGCTGAAGCTTTTGTTTGCAGAAAGGGTTCTATACCTCGAAGATTTTGTGAGGCGCACCTATAGGTTGTAGCAGAACCATGTTTTTCAGGGCCAAGGCGGAGAAAGATAACTTTGACACAACATGAAGCAGCTTGGGAAACAAGCTGTGGCTTTAGGGCTGGACAGAAAAATGGGAGTAGTTAATGTATCAAGAGGCTGGGGGTTGAGTATTTTGTCTGATCGAAAGGAACCTCAGGAGTCTTAAGTAAAAAGATTATATATATATATAAAATTATCATTTATTCAAGTGCCTGGATGGGAACCCTCTGAAAGAAAGACCAATACTTAACTGTAGCAGCTGAAGATAAATCTTAAAAGATTAAGTAGGCACTTATGACATGTTTGTTAAATTCAGTTTGAAGGTGAAAGTGCTGAGTTGAATTTTTTTGGTAATACCATCTTCATACCCATAAATTAGATCAGTATGACTCAAAGTGCCCATGTACTAAGGCACAGAATACAAATCCATGAGGCTACTGGGGGAAAAATGAGCTGAACAGGGTCCTGGTGACTTAGGTAATTTACATTCTGGCATAAGCTCCTTATGTAGACTCAGACCAGTAACAGTCTGTAGTCACACTTTTAGGAGAACTGAATTGATGACATTCCTGTTATTGTTAAATCACAATAAAACTAAATGCCAAGTTGAATTTCTTGCACATAACCAAATCTAACTGAAATCATTGCTTCTGACAGTTCTACATGCTGGATTCAAGGTCTACTGACAGAGTATTACAGTGGGAAAGGATTGATTGCCAAGGAATTCCTCCATCATCAAAGGACAAACTTGGTGTCTGGGTATATAAAAACAAGTGAGTTAGCAGCCCTGTAGGTGTGAATTTTTATGTGCAAAATGGTTTGCTATTCAGGTATCCTTAGACAATAACCATTGTAACCTTAGAGCATATCTTCTAGGGCCCATATGAGGTTTAAGTGAATTAATACACCAAAGTGCTTAACATAGCACCTAAGGCGTAATTAGCCCTAGTAGCCTTTATTATGTGAATAAGTGTTTTATATATGTAAGTGTGCCTTCTCAGTAGCATGACAAAAGAAAAACTTCTTGAATCTTCCTAACCTATGGATGTTTGAATTTTTAAGTATCTTGGCTTTTTATCAAACAGGTTAATATTTTTTGGAGGTTATGGATATTTACCTGAAGATAAAGTTTTGGGAACTTTTGAATTTGATGAAACATCTTTTTGGGTAAGTGAAGTTTTGTATTTGGATATGGCCTTCTTGGTATGTTGAAATAATACGGGACGCCTGGGTGGCTCAGTTGGTTAAGCGGCTGCCTTTGGCTCAGGTCATGATCCCAGCGTCCTGGGATCGAGTCCCACATCGGGCTCCTTGCTCAGCGGTGAGCCTGCTTCTCCCTCTGCCTCTGCCTGCCACTCTGTCTGCCTGTGCTTGCTCCTGCACTCTCTCTCTATCTGACAAATAAATAAAATCTTAAAAAAAAAAAAAAGAAATAATATATGTCTGCTACTTAGTCATTTTGCCTTATTCATAAATCAAAGCTATGTAATTTTATAAACATTTGTAAAATAACTCAGATTCTTACTCATTTTCTGTAGAATTCAAGCCACCCAAGAGGATGGAATGATCATGTACATATTTTAGACACTGAAACATTTATCTGGAGTCAGCCTATCACCACTGTGAGTTACTGAAGAATAATGAATTATTAAAGCAAGGCTTCTTGGAGGAGAAAGAGTTGGGAGGTGGTAAAAATGGACAGTTCATTCCTGTTTTTCCGGAGAAGGTGCACTGCTTTCATTATTCACCAAGGAGTCCATACCTCAGAAAAGTTTAGGGAATATACAAACTAACCCAGTATCCATTATCTAATAGATGTTAAGTGGTATTGTTTGTAACTAGATAAATGACCTAGCACTAGATTGTAATTAAGTTACTCAAAATATTAAATTTTTTTCCTCTGACACAGGTGTCATAATGTGCTACCTTTTATTTTAAAAGATAGAAATAAGACAAGTGTTCTGTTGGCGCATTCAGAAATAGACTCGAATGCAGATTACAGTTTGCAGCTGTAGTACTGCTGTTGTACAGACGTGCACTTTAGCTTGAAAGCCCAGGTGTCTTGCATATCCTCATCCCATATCCAGAGGAGACTTGTATTTATTTTTAAAAATTTCTTTTGACTTTTATAGGGTAAAGCACCTTCACCTCGTGCTGCCCACGCCTGTGCAACTGTTGGAAACAAAGGCTTTGTGTTTGGAGGCAGATATCGAGTAAGTGTAGGAATAGTTTCAATGACTTGCTTTTAAGTCATTCAAAATGATAATTACCTAATTATCCTTTTTCAGGACGCTAGAATGAATGATCTTCACTATCTTAATCTGGATACGTGGGAGTGGAATGAATTGTATGTGTCACTTTATTTTTAAGATACTTAATTTTTCTTATTCTGTTATCAGTATATAATGTACTTAAATTTTCTATAACTGAGAACTTAGATAAACATGACTAGATCCTTAAATGAATTTTTTTTAAATTTCCCGTTCCCGTACTGTACCTGGCGCACAGCATATGTTCGTTGAGAAGAGGTCTGAAGTTGACTGTATCTTCTAAGAACATAGTTAACTCCAAAGCATGTAGCAATATATTAATACCAAGAGGTTTTTTTAAATTTAAAGCCTCTTTTTTCATAATTCTGTATAAGCTTTAAAAGAAAACGTCTTCAGTATTTCTATTAAATAGTAGCTGCTTTTAAACAGATTATAACTTAGCTGCTGTTTTCAGAATTCCACAAGGCATATGCCCAGTGGGCCGATCTTGGCATTCACTAACACCAGTTTCTTCAGATCATCTCTTTCTTTTCGGAGGATTTACCACTGATAAACAGCCACTAAGTAAGTCTTTTTAAAAATACAAGAAATCATTATGTATCATTCATATGCGATCTATAAATTTAAAAATTAGTCTATTTTAGATGTATCAGAGGGCTATAGGGTTGGTTGGAAGGTTTGCTATTAATTTTGATTCCATAACAAACCTGTAATTGTTTTTATATTAGGACATCAATCGATTCTGTCCAGTGCAACACTTAAAAGCCCTACTGAAGGACTCTAACAGGCAAATGGCTGGCTTATTTGGTTAATTGCAGAGGGGGAAAAAATAAAGGATATATACTTCCTGTTTGTACTCACAATCTGATTTATTACTTTTCTTGCTAAAGCTGTGCCCTTTAATTACCAGCGTCCTATTGACAAAATAACATACTTCATGGCTATTCTTTGCTTCTATCAGGTGATGCCTGGACTTACTGCATCAGTAAGAATGAATGGATACAGTTTAATCATCCCTATACTGAAAAACCAAGGTATGAACTATTTAAAAAGTAATTCTTATGCTGAATAATTGAGATTGATAAAGATGTACAAGATTGGTAATGAGAGGAAATTATGGCTGCATTAAATCCCCCATTCTTATAAAAATCCTGGCACTCACTAAGGTTTACATCATACCTCTTGAAACAACAACAACAACACTGTTATCCTAGTATCGAATGCTTTCTCTTCTGTCACTGTGCATAAAAAACAGAGCTGGACTTTGACTTTTGTTGCTGCTTTTTTTAAACACAGATTATAACCTAGCTGCTGTTTTCAGAATTCATAAAACTGATGTAGCTAAAATTTATAGTCAAGCTCTTAAGTGAATTCAACTGCTTCTATGATTGCCATTTAAGAAAAGTAACTGGAAAGAATTCCAAAACCTTGAAGAATGTCAGTGGGAAAAAACTTTTTCATCAGATTTGCAGTAGCACTAACAAATACTAAGTCAAATCACCCCAAAAGAGGAGTTCTGTTAATCTCAGAATTGTTACAAAAAATTGCCAGAGGATATGATCTAGTCACAACTGGTATTCAAAGCACATTTAAGTAGGTCAGCCTGCATTTTCCCCCCAAGCCTCTAATTTAAGTACACTTATGCACAGGGGCTTCATTTGGCACAAAAAAATCTTTCCATAGAATTACCAGGCCTGATACTTGGGAGTATCTCAGGCAGACTCTGCATCCTTCAGATGTTTTGTGTAAGGTCGACTGGCCCTGCTGTGAAAAGATTGAGAGGGCATATACCACACATCTCCCATAAGATTTTTATTGCTAACAAAGACCTAGAGAACAGATCGTTCAGTTCAAACCCCTCATTGCATAAATTAGGACTGGACCAGAGAGATAAAATGATAACATCCAGATAAAACAGACATTAGTTGGTTTTTTCCTGGCGTCTGCTACTTAAGATAATTGCTTCTCAACATGTTTCTGGTCTGTACTGAAGATCTCTAGTCTTTATTTCATCATTCTGTTCTGTAGTATAAATTGTCATTTTGGTGTTTGGGCAACTTCAAACGCAAGCTTTTGTTTTAAATACAGATTATGGCACACAGCTTGTGCCAGTGACGAAGGAGAAGTAATTGTTTTTGGTGGATGCGCCAATAACCTTCTTGTCCATCACAGAGCTGTAAGTATACTACCCTAGTTAAAGGACACTTTATAATATTTCTGAAACTTATTTGTGAAGTACTTACTTTATATGTTTTCTTTATATCTGTTTTTCAGGCACACAGTAATGAAATACTTATATTTTCAGTTCAACCAAAATCTCTTGTAAGGTGAGTAACTTCTTACTGGGTACTTCATGTTAAATTAATGCTTTTGAAAAACCAGGTTTATAGATTAAGGGCAATAACAAGCCTTCAATGATATAACTAACCAGTTCCTGTGAAAATCTTTAAAGTGTTTTTTTTGGGGGGGAGAGGGGCATGCTGTTTTTTCTTAAGTCTTCAAATTATTTTTTTCTTGTCCCCTTTCAGGCTAAGCTTAGAAGCAGTCATTTGCTTTAAGGAAATGTTAGCCAACTCATGGAACTGCCTTCCAAAACACTTACTTCACAGTGTTAATCAGAGGTTTGGTAGTAACAACACTTCCGGATCTTAAGGCTTCATAGATAATGCCTCTGATCCCCTTGCATGGACAGCAATTCTGTAAACATCAAAGAGTGGCATCATTTGTATAATTATATGCATTGTTGTAGTTTGCAGCTTTTTGGTTTTAATGTGCATGTGAATGGCCTAGAGAACCTATTTTTGTGTCTAAAGTTTACAATAAATGTATTTAACACCAGTAACTGTCTTCTGTTAAAGCAAAAGAAAATTAATACTTGAGCTTTTTACCCCAAGGAATGGTTGTTATATTTAATTTTTGGTAACCTCAGGATATATAGCTATAGAAACATACTAATTATTATTACCACTATCAAAATGGTGATGTTATTTTTAAAAATTAATATTTTTTAATGGCAAGAGTAGTCTTGTATTTACAACACTAGGCTATATAATTACAAAGTTTTTTTTTTGTTGTTGTTGTTTTTTACATTAATTTCAAATGGAGAAATATTCTCAACAGGACTAAGCTGGTTAAAGAAATTCTGGAAGGTCCAACAGCTGTTCAGTACTTGACCTTATTAATGCTTTGGTATAGGGGCAGGGCAAGTGGTCATATTGACTGTAGGTAGCTATCGTCTAATCATTTAATAATGAACAGTTTTTTAGCTCATTCAAGAATAGGAATGATGTATGACTTAGTTCTCTGTTCTGTTAGGAGACAGGAGGAGCTGGGTCAGGAGTCTTTAGTGATAAGCCTAAAAGTGCACTTATATGATATCATAGGTTAAGATACTCTGTAACATGCTGATAATTTCTAGAGGTAGAAAATAAATTGGTCTAAAACTGAATGAGAGTATGAGAAAGAAATCAGGATGAAAACTGAAGTTGTGTAAATGCATGGAAATGATCAATGCCAATTTTTTCTAGGTGTTATGTGTATTTTAAATCTGGTCTAATATATTTTTTGACAAGTATAAGTAAAGGCAGAAGGTTTCCAAGACTTAATCCTAAATATTTAACCCCCCAACACCACACCACCAGAAAAACACAAAACAAAACAAAAAAATCCTGTGATTGGCCTGTGCGGAATAGATATATTAGATGTTCTATAAGGCAGACTAACAAGTCAATAGTCTAGGCAACTGAGCCACTTCACTGTCCGACTTCTTTACAACACGAAATGAAAACTTAGTGTTAACCTCCCAAATTTCAAGAAACTGTAGGATAACTACAGATGTATATGATTAGCATTTAACTGTCCACAAATATTTTAGGAGATCCTATCATAGTGTTTCCTCTCTAAAAAACTGGAAAGAAAACCAAAAGTCCTTTTGGCGAATATAGCAAGGCAATGTTTAGTTCATTTTTTTAAATGCAGAAGTCTTGTTACACGGCGTTTTCATCTGTGAACTTCCAAAAGGCTATAAAATCAGCTCTTCTCAGATGTTTTAGGATTTCATTTCAGCTATTTCCTTTTTACATTCAGAAGATTGGGTGCAGACATTTTGACTTTGCCAGGAATGTTTCTTGATAAATCCGTGTCCTAAAAAAAGAGAATTGCTGAATATCTTCATATGCTACATGGTGGTCAGGTTTCTTTTATGACAGTTATGTGTTCTCTGCTGTCAAAAGAAAGGCATTTCCAAAATTTTCAATTGAAATGATTTTACTTATTTTATACTGCTTCTAGTAAGACATTTTCTACCAAAACAATAGCTGCTGCTTGCGTCTACTGAATAAAGAACAGAAAGTAGAAAACTGTAACTGCTAACATTTGTGACTGCACCACCGATCTCCAGACTTCAGGAGGAATACTTTACCTTTACACTGCGAAATAAGTCTTTTTCTCTCGCTGTTGCTTCTTTGGAATGCATGAAATTATTCAAGGCTGTTTTTGCAGCTGTAAGTAGAAAATAGAGTAATCTATTTCTGCTTTGTGAAAACATGTTCAAAATCATAATTCAAAAAAATTTTTAAATACCTTTTCCCTTTTTCTGAACTCCAGGAGTAAGTTTCACTTTGTATCTTTAAAAAGGAATTGTGTGTGTTACTGAACAGAGATTACAAAACCATTCATAAGTCACTGCTGTGTCGGCAGTTTTGAGTAAACTATAGATCACTTACTTATAGTTTGTCATGGTGGTGTAAGGGGCGCATATTGGAATGGCAAATAGTAATACATCTTCAGGATGTGGCTGCCCAGTCAAAGAGTCAAAGAGATTTTCCTAAAAAGGGAAAACAAAAACAATTATAAAATTCTTAACCAGTCCTAAAGAAGGAAAAGTCAAATATCTCAATATATTTTTATCTTTTTCTGATAGACTTAAGTCTTAAGCTCTGCTTTCTATTTCTAGGTTCAAAGAATTTAAGCCCAATGGTGTTTATATTCTTTACTACTAACATTTTTGTCTAGCATAACGAGAAATGAGAACAATGATTTTCAAAAGTAATACCCGTAAAATTTGTAAATACATTTAAGGGAGAAAAAACTTGCTGGATGTTACTCGTTGCAGAAAACTACTATGGATTAAAATGATGTATAATAATGACCATAAATAGATTTAAATCCATTGCCTGGAAAAGGGACTGATACTTTGGTGACACCAGCAGTTCTTGAACAGGGGGGATTTTCTAGCCGTTACCCCTCCCCCGCCAAACCCACCCGAACATTTTGCCTGTCCTTAAGGAAAAATCTTACAGGCTTCTTAGAGTTGCCGTTTTGTGGGCTACCTACAAGATTAACCATATTTATTTAGCAACCTGAATAAAACTTGGACAAGATGTTTGGTGCTGAAATAGTGTTTACTTTTCTAAATGCTTTATGTATATTCTCCAAACACTCTCCTGGTAGGGACCAATCATCCCCATGCTTCAGATGAGGAAACAGAAGAACAAAAAATAATGCTTCAAGGTTGCAGTTACATGTAGCAAAGTTGGTCTTCAACTCCAGAATGTTGGACTCCAGAGCCTATAACCTTGTCTTAGCCTTAGAAGTTTTAGCTAGTTAGAAATGGTGTATCACATGGGAACTAGACTAGTCAGAGTGTCGTTACAGGAACCCCAACACAAAATCATACCTCATTACCCTGTGGATCCAGATCTTGCTCTTCCTGTTCCAAACAAAATTTTAAAAGTCAGCTATAACTTATATTGAAATTTCACATGATTATGAGGAGAAAAAAAAATAGTAATTAACAAGACTATCCCATCTAAACAATAGGTTATGGACCCCAAGACTGTGTTCTTCAGTGTCCCAAAACACTGTTGTGCATCTCTTTTAGAGCAAAGCCATTCAAGGAGAAAAAACACTGTTCTCTGTAAGCTTAAAAAAAAAAGAAAAAGACTTTCACATGGGAGTGCATGCTAAAATAGGGAAATTAAATTTAAGATGACAATTTTCAATGTAAAGTGATAATTTACAATGCCAACTAAATTTGATGTTTGCCAAAGGAAAATGGAGAATCTTGGTGAACAGAACTTTTATTTTTTATGCTCCGTTCATTAGTTCTAAGAAATTTTTCACATATTAAGGTAAGCTTACTTTTATTTGCCCTTCTTAGATTATCTCCAGATAGATTTCTCATGTATAATTCATAACACCTCAATATTTAGGAGTCTTCGGTTTAGAGAAAATAGTATAAAAATTTGAGGATCAAAATGAGTTGTCACGTTATAAAACAGTAACAGACTAAGAATCCCTGTAAGCATTACCTGCACTGAACAGAGCACACGATTCTAACCAAAGCTTTAACTGCTATTAATACAAATACCAGCAAAACCAAATTTTTTTTCAATTGTATAACGTAATAAATCCTTTGCTCAGGATTTCAAGAAGATACACTTAAAGCTGGGCTTGTTGTATTCAGTTGATAGAATAATTAGGCAACCCTCTTAACTGGATAAATGTTCACTTCTCGCTGGTTTTTCCACTAGGGAACTTGAGCTGTACCGGCACCGGACATTATGTAAGGTAATACAGCATTTTTCCTGTAGAAAAATCTAGAGTAGTGCAAATTTACTTTCTACTCATTTTTAAGACAATCCAAATTATTTGTCTTATTGTAACTAAGTTCCCTACTAGAATCAGATAAAGCCTCTCCATAAAATTTTCTAAAGGTAAAAAACTTTTTTTATCATATGAACACGACCATTTTTATACTTATATGGTGGAAATTTAGTCTCTTAGGTTGTATTTCTACAGAAATAGAATAAGAACAAGAAATAGAAATAGAATAAGGTTCCCAGGGCACCTGGGTGGCTCAGTGGGCTAAGCCTCTGCCTTCAGCTCAGGTCATGATCTCAGGGTCCTGGGATCGAGTCCCGCATTGGGCTCTCTGCTCAACAGGGAGCCTGCTTCATCTTCTTTCTCTGCCCGCCTCTATGCCTACTTGTGATCTCTCTATGTCAAATAAATAAATAAAAAATCTTAAAAAAAAAAAAAAAGGTTCCCACTTGTCCTGGTTTTAGCACTTATGTAAGCCTCGTGTCTTGGGAACCCTAAAGTTGTTAGTGAACTTAATGGAGTGAAAGCCCACATTCCTATGTGTGGTGGCCCTACCTTATCATCATGTGGATCATCTACAGTCAAGTCTTGTAACTCATGAGTTGCAACCTCAAGGGATGGAGTTTCTTTCTTTATGCTGTCAGAAGCCCTTGGTCCACCTTTAGGTTTCTGGGGCTGTTTCTTCACAGGTTCATCCTTTGTTTTTCCTTTTTTCCCCTTCTTCCCTTTTTCTTCTTTGTTTGAACCTGCAGACTTCAATTTATAGAGGTAAAATAATGTCAGCTTGCTCTAATAAAAAAAAATCTTAAAAAAAAAAAAAAAGTGGGGGGGTGGTGCCTGGGAGGCTGTCAGTTAAGCATCTGCCTTCCACTCAGATCATGATCCCAGGATTCTAGAATCAAGTAATGCACTGGGCTCCCTGCTCAGTGGGGAGCTTGCTTTTCCCTCTGTTTGCTGTTCCCCCTGCTTCTGTGAGTACTCTGACAAATAAAAAAACTTAAAAAAAAAATGTATGTCCAATATTGTCAATTATTTTAACAAAAATGTACTGAATTCTAGCATAGGATAGGCAGTGGTCTGGATGCCCCTTGAAAGCAAAAGAAATGGGTGAGTGGGTGGCTCAGTTGGTTAAATGTCTGCCTTCGGTCAGATCATGATCCCAGGGTCCTGGGATCAAGTCCCACATTGGGATCCCTGCTCAGCGGGAAGTCTACTTCTGTTTCTTCCTCTCCCTGATACTTCCCTAGCTTGACCAACCTGATGGCTCGCTCGCTCTCTCTGTCAAGTAAATGAAATCTAAAAATGAATAAAAAACAAACAAAAAAGAAAATGGGTTTGGATGTTACTTACCCCCAGCAATTTCATGATGAGTTCACGTTCTTCTTCATCTTGGTCTTTGTATTTTTCCTTCATTTTTTTCATTTTACTCTACAAAATCAAGACTTTACTTGGAAAAATTCAGCAGCTAAAAAATGTCAACATGTTTATAAAGAAAAGGTGCTCTTATTTTGTCAAAAATGCTGAGAAGGTACCATTATAATAAATAATGTGGAGGCTAAAATGATGGATAAACCACAGTCCTCAGCCTCAATTTACCATCTGGCAGAAAAAGATGACACACGTAAGAGTAAGGATAAATTAAAACATACATTGGGAGATGGAGGGGAGAAGTGAGTTGGAGGAAATCGCAGGGGGAGGCAAATCATGAGAGACTGTGGACTCTGAGAAACAGAGTTTGGGAGGGCAGGGGGATGGGGGTGGGTTGAGCTTGGTGGTGGGCATTAAGGAGGGCATGTATTGCATGGACCACTGGGTGTGCTGCATAAACAATGAATTTTGGAACATTGAAAAGAAAATGAAAAAGTGCTAAAAAAAAATTAATGTAACATACTCTAAATGGAAACATTTCTAAGGTAATTCAGAGAAAAATTTTTTTCAGCATAAGAACTGTGGGAAAGAAATGAAAGTACAACTTTCTTAAGTACAACGTCTTAAGTAAATTTTATAGTATCAGGGAATACAGGAAAAGCAGGATTAAAAGATAAAGACAGGACAGTGTAGCAAGTCTTTGCATGTGGTTGGAGTCAGGATCTACATAAAGAGGAAGAACAAGAAAGAAGGCAGCAAAGCTAAGCTGGATAAAGGCTCTTAAGACTGAATTTTCTCAACTAAACTGGTGGTTCTTTTATACAGCTACACATCCAAATTACCTAGTAATTTTTAAAACTATAGACCTCTAGGCCTCACCTAGATTTTTATCCTTATTAATCTTAGCTGGGGCCCAAATAACAAATTTATTAATTTTTGAAGATTTCTTTAAACAGGACACAAAGAACTTCTCTAACTACAAAAGATTGATAATTCAGACTTCTAAAAGTCTATACTTCTAATTACTATTCTACATAAAATGAGAGCTTCCATCTAGATGATCTTAAAGGGACACAGAACAATGATCTCTATGTTTCCTGAATCTTACCTCTTTTTCAGTTAAAGGAAGTCTCATAGGATTATTTTTTTAAACTACATCTTTTGTTTCACTTAAACTTTGAAAAATTAAGAAGAACCTCACAACTTCATTTGTGAGCCATAGACTCACCTTAACAGTTTACCCCAAAGTTTTATTACCTTCTGTCCTCGTTTCATTGGCTGCACAACTGGGACACTTTTGCTTGTGTTCTGATGAGCTTCAATGTGTAGAGTATTTTCTTTTTCTTTGTCCTTTACCTCTATCACTTCTAAATCCCCTGAGTCACTTGGAAGCTTTTTCTTCTTCATTTCCCTAAATAGAAATGAAATGGGAACATCTAATTCTTAGTGTCCTAAAATACTGCACGGGAAGGGGAACATGTCATGGTGTCTGGTTAACTTCATAACCACCCGCTCTAGTATAAAAGCAGCACAAATCAGCATATAGGAAAAAGCTGAATATTTTTCTCTCATGATTTATCATTTTTTCTGTCATCCAGGCTTCACACACTGTCACCTTGTACTTACCCTTACTCAGCAGCCTCAACACCCTTGATGGCCAGGCACTGGAATTTGTAGTCTTTGTGATAGCATGGCCTTGGCAGATCTTAGGTATTCAATAAAATATGTTGCTAGGTTAGCTGAATAAATAAATGGATAAAGATACAGACTAAAGGGGCGCTTGGGTGGCTCAGTGGGTTAAAGCATCTGCCTTTGGCTCAGGTCATGATCCCAGGGTGTTGGGATGGAGCCCCACATCGGGCTCTCTGCTCAGCGGGGAGCCTGCTTCCTCCTCTATCTCTCTGCCTGCCTCTCTGCCTACTTGTGATCTCTGTCTGTCAAATAAAGAAATAAAATCTTTAAAAAAAAAAAAAAAGATACAGATTAAGGAGGAATGGGAAATCCCATTACTATGATACTTTCTCTGTAATCTCTTCTATTCCCAGTACCACTGTGCTAGCCCTGGTCTTCATCACTTCCTACCCAGGCCTTTCTTCAGCATTCCCCCATAAACTGTTCTAGATGAACTTCTAGATTAATCTTCCTTAATTGTTTACCTATCTCACATTCCCATTTAAAATCTTCCAAAAGTGCTCCTCCCATCATTTTCAGGATCAAGTCCAAAAATACATAGCTTCTGATAATCAGTTCTCCACTTCTGATCCAAGTTCACTCTGCCAGTCTTACCATCCATCAGTTCACAAACATGAACTCTCTTCCCCTTTCACCTCAGTCTACTTACCATTTCCCCAGAGCACTATGCATATTACTTCCAAATCCCAGCCCTGCTTTGTTATGCTAATTCTCCTTGGAATCTTTGACGTTATTATCTTCATTTACCTACATCCTGATCTATCTTCAAGGTATACTTCTGATGGCATTCTCAACACACCTGGACTCACAGGAGTTCCTTACTCTTGAACTACTGTATCCCTACTGTATGGCTCTTTCCTGAATCCAGGACTCAAAACTCCTTAAAGGCACAAACTTTATTATATTTTACCTCTTTGTTTACTCAGTATCTAGCATAGTGCTGTGCCCTCAGAGAGTTTGCTGAAACTGTTTAATAACTATCTTTCTCAAGCAAAAGGGTTTATTATCCATTCCACTCTAGAGTCTCTTCTTGGACTGCTTTACTAGCTTTATATAGCCTTTTTACCCTATGGTGATTATCTCAGTTGTCCCTTTCCTTCTACTTCTGCCTTTGTCTCCTGAGACCGTCTATGTTAGGGAAAAAAAAAAAAAAGTCTTCTCTATTAAATGAAACTTTCCTAATCATTTTCAAGTATTCCTGCTTATTCCTCCCAATATTATCCTAGAACCAGCCTATTTAATGCACATATTTATGTAACAAAGGGTCTGTTTCATGTTACTTGACCTATCTCACTGACTGTAGTGCCAGATTAGGGACCTAAAACTGAAAAATATTAAGAACTAAACAAGGTTTATGCTAAATCTTGGTAATTTTAATAAGGGAGGTCTTTAGAACCTCCAAGTCATCTATCATAACTGAATCAGTAACCAAAAAAAAATTTACATGCATTGCAGTTAGATAACACAAATTTGTTTACCTTCTTTCCTTGGCTGACAAATGTCTCCGACTCTGTAACTTACTGTCACTCTATTAAAACAAACAAACAAAAAAGCCACAAGCAAATATAAAAAATAACATCATTGCTATTAATCTTCCAGAAAGTAAAATTAAAAGTAAAAAATGATTTAATGAGAAAGACAGGATATTCTTCACAAAACTTTGAAAATAGCTTACCATATTAGAAGATTCCTCTTTTGAAGCCAATTTCTGGAGGGACCTATGAGAATAAACAGAAAGAGGCATCTACTAGCCTATAAAAGGCATTCGTTTACAAAGTCCAAAAACATTCCCATATCATACCCTTAATTACTGGCAATCTACAAATTTTCAAACCTGATAAAATTTTTAAGAACGATATTGCTCATCTCACACTTTTAAATATATTCTTAAATAGCGGACATGTAATGAACACTTACTACGTGCCAGGCACTGCTCAGTGCTTTATATAATCTTCACCACAACCCTATGGGGGTGAGTAATATTCCATTTTCACAGAAAGAAACTGAAGCTCAGACAGAATAACTTTGCTCAAGTACATACCCTAAGACTCAATTCTGGCCTGACTCCTAAGCTCTTAACTATTTTAGTGATAAAGCTTTTAAAACTATGATATTGTTTACTTGGTGATCAGTAAGACTTTAAAGATTAAAACACTTCAAATTTTTTATGGAATTTCCTTACATGATCAGCATTTATTACTCATATACTTGTTTCTGTTTTGACCTACTTTGGCCACTTTTATGTTTACTGTATTTTTCTACCTGGGTCCTGGAATTTCTTTAGTGAAATCTATCCCCCAATCAAATGGTAAAAACATAATAAGACTATAGGACAATAGAGGGTAAAAGTACTGAAGTCAACCTTGGTATTATTTTAGAAGGATTAACTCTTCTATCATTGCCAGCTATAAAATAACAGTTTTTATTTACCTTTGGGATTGAAGGTGGGACAAGTCAATGGTAGTATCAGGATAATTTAATGTCTCTTCCCCTTCATCCTTCATTTCACCAACAGGTTCCTGATCTTTTACTACATCTTCAGATTCTCCTTCATCTTCAGAGCTTTCTTCCTGAATTAGTTCATCATTTAGCTCATCCCCACCACTCTGAATAGTGATATCCTCTTGGTCAACCTGAGTCATAAGTTCCACTTCCATAGGAGTTTCGTGTGATTCCTCTTTATCTTCTTCACTGCTACTGTCACCTCCATCTGTAGAGTTATCGTAAACAAAGTCAGAGCGATACCACCATAACAAAGCTAGGTGATTACCTCGAAAATTCAAAAAGGCATTCTGTTGACCCCGTTTCTCCAAAAGATCACTTTAAAAAAAAAAAAAAAAAAAAGCCTGATCGTCCCTAAAGGGCAGTCAGACAAAAGGATGCTCTTGTATCTTGAACTGGTTGGAACAAATGCTCTCCAAGATACTTTATAAATTTCTTGGACATTGCAACCATTTCTACAATGAAAACTTTAACTTTTCTTGGTTAGGTATTTCCAAAAAGGAAGACAAGAGAAATAATTCTATAAATTCTGCTGCTTTTATTGTAACTTGCACATGAGAAGTGAAATGAGACAATACATGTAATATAACTGGCACACAGAAGGTGGTCACACTTTTGCAAAAGAAACACCGTTTAGGGGCGCCTGGGTGGCTCAGTGGGTTAAAGCCCCTGCCTTCGGCTCGGGTCATGATCCCAAGGTCCTGGGATCGAGCCCCGCATCAGGCTCTCTGCTCAGCAGGGAGCCTGCGTCCTCCTCTCATTCTCTCTGCTTGTCTCTCTGCCCACTTGTGACCTGTGTCTGTCAAATAAATAAACAAATCTTTAAAAAAAAAAAAAAGAAAGAAACACCATTTAGTAGTAAAAATATTATTTAGTTGCCTCCCCTATAAAAGGAGATGCCATCACCATCTGACAAAGATGGTTCTGAGAATTCCATTAAAAATAATGTAAATAGAGAACTTTGTACAGTGTCAGGAACATGGTGAAAATTTTAAAAAATCTTGTAATTCAACAGTAGTTATAAATGAAACAATGCAATATCAGTCCTAAAAAGGAATGACCCTAGGAGAAAAACTGTAAAAACAATAGAGGGGATACTTTCCCTTGTTCTTTTAGGTAGGTGGGTAAATTTATTCCAGCAACCACAGTTGCTTTCCACTTGAAGCAAATGTATTATTAAATCAAGCCAAATTCTCATGTGAGAAATTACACTTGTTATAAATTCACCTTTGTATCACTTCTGATACTTAAATCCAAACGTAAATGCTCATTTGTAAATAACTGAGCTCCATTTCTGCTGAACACATTTATGTTTGACCCATTAAATACTAAAGTTTTACTACATATATTTATATAGTATGTTTGTTACAGATCTAATTAAATACTTAATAGTTCACTAGAACAAGCATATTTAACATTTCCAAAAACAAAATTCAGTAAAATTGAACAGCAAGTGGTATTTTGAAATTTCAATTATTCCAAAG
The DNA here is from genome assembly GCA_003697995.1 of Taxidea taxus jeffersonii. Taxonomy (NCBI): domain Eukaryota; kingdom Metazoa; phylum Chordata; class Mammalia; order Carnivora; family Mustelidae; genus Taxidea; species Taxidea taxus. Next base: position 24,402 of record RCUC01158744.1, read on the forward strand.
TTGATATGATCTTCTAAGATCGTAGAAGATAAACTGGACAACAGGGAGCACTATAAGCTACTTCATTAAAATCTGTAAACTACCTAGTTGATCCATGTCTTCTGATATGAGTTCACTTGCACAACTTGCCAGTGTTTCCATGTCTTCATCCTGCACTCGGACTTTTCGTTCACCTCGATGTCTCCAAACACAAGACTCATCTACCTATGGAAATAGTTCTTTTTCACTGATAGAACTTTAGGTAAGACTCATGAAAATCAGAAAAAAAAAAACCAAACTGAGGAATACCTTAAAGAGGAAACTAAACCCCATCATTAGGTATGAGGGAGGAAGGAAATTCTTTTTTCCTATAAAAGACAATAAACATAAATGTTAAAAATCCTTTTTTCCATTTTATGTTTGCAAATCACCTGACACTGGTGATGACATTTATTTTGTCTTTTATCTGTCATGAAGGAACATTCTGCATTCACAGAATCTGGTATTATGTATAGGAATAGGAATTAAGAAAGAAAAAATGCGAATACTTGCTCTCATCTTTGAGTTAGTCAAGCCCTGAATGATCTGTTTTTAGAAAAAAGGTCATGCTATACATTTTTACCCTTATAACTTCATGTGAGAGCACATTCTCATCAAGAAAAGTACATATGAAGATGACAGGACAAATGCTAAATTTGCCACAGCAGCACAAAATATTCCCTTTTTCATAACAAATTTCATACATGAAATCAAAATATTTCATATATGAAATCAGAACAGTCTGTTTTGACAATATTATTAGTAAAGTCCTAAAACCTATCTCCATAATCCACCACCAAGTCATTACCTCTTATCATGAAGCTTCCTGTTGTCAAATATTCTCCAGTTGGTGCTGTCTTAGACACCTGAGGAACACATTATACTGTTGTCATAAGAAGTACATTTTTAAATTTTTCATTCAATAAAGTCATAGACAAGTAAACAGCACTATCTCCTAAAAAGTTTATAATTTAGTAAAAATTCTCAATGCTAAATATCTCTTCAAGGCAGATATACCTTTGGCAGTAAGAAAGAAAAGAAGTAATGAAGAATACACTACACCAATAATTTTCAAATGCCATGGATTAGAGTCAGACCTTGTCCACATGTTTCCTCTGGTTTGAGATATAATGAGAAAAATAAGGACAGTTTAATAAGCTTATATCATAAAGCTGTATTTACTAAAACTGTATTTATTAAATAAAATCCTTTCCTGAGGTACTGTTTTTGGGGTAGTAAAATAACCTTTCATTTTAGGAGATAAAGATGATAGTAGATTTTTATAAAATATATATTTTAATTTGGCAAAATAAAGTAACTGAACAATATTTTAAAATTTTACATTATTAGGGCGCTTGGGTGGCTCAGTCAGTTAAGCATCTGCCTTTGGCTTGGGTCATAATCCCAGGGTCCTGGAATTGAGCCCCACATTGGGCTCCCTGCTCAGTGGGGAGCCTACCACTCCCCCTGTTTGTGCGTGCTCTGTGTCAAATAAATAAAATCTTTAATAAAAAAATGAAATTTTATATTATCTGTGAAACCCCCAGATCTGAGAGTATCTTTGTCATAAATACTGGAGGGGTTAAAAGCACACTATTTTCACCCTTACAAAACCAGTTCAAAGGCACCTCAGTGGCTCAGTCATTAAGCATCTGCCTTCAGCTCAGGTCATGAACCCAGAGTCCTAGGATCGAGCCCCACATCAGGCTCCCTGCTCAGCAGGAAGCCTGCTTCTCCCTCTCCTCCTCCCCCTGCTTGTATTCCCTCTCTTGCTCTCTGTCACATAAATAAAATCTTTAAAAATAAAATTCAAAAAAACAATTAAAACCACTTTTATAACAGTATTGAGGCAGAAAATATCATCTCAGAAGTGATACTAATTTCCTGAAAACACAGTATCACAGCATAGCAGAAAATAATGAATATAAATAGATGTAAAATGAAACTAAAGGAGGATAATAATACTGAATTCTTTATCTTACTGCATAGCTTTAGGACCTTGTAAAAGTACATTGTTATCAATTTTAATTATTGAAAATGTGAAAGAGCAATGTGAAGTCAAATACAGAGTAAAGTATCATCAAGTAAAACAGCATTTAAGAAGGACAATTACTAAAACATCAGATATAGCTATTTTTTGGGAAGGGCCAAAGAGAGATCAGAACATTCCAACAAAGATGAAGAGAAGAAAGATCTTTTAGGTCAGTATGCCAGTCATAACTGAAACATTCATCATCTTGTGTAACTGCATGAATCATTCGCTCTCTTCATTTAGGCGTCTTCTCACATCTTACTTTCCTAGAAAGGCCTTCCCTGATGCTTCATTCAAAAGGGTAGCCCTTATCAGTCTCTACTGCCTACTCAGCTTTAAGAAAAAAATTTTACAGCACTTGTTACCAGACATTGTGTATGTATTTTTCCCCAGCATCAAAATACCAGCTGTTTACAAAATCACCTGTTAATGTCTATACCCTCAAAATTTGGTACACAATAGCTTTTTTATTTCTTGTATTTTGGGAGCCCAATGCGGGCCCTGAACCCAGGACCCTGAGATCAAGACCTGGGCTGAGATCAAGAGTCAGACGCTTAACCTGCTGAGCCACCCACGTGTCCTAGTACATAGAAGCTCTTAATAAATTAAGAAAAAGGACCACAGCCCTTATTACCTGATGATGGTACACCCACCAAGCACTAGTGATCACTCGTGCATCCCAAGCAGCGCTGTAGCAAAGTGCCATTGTGCCTGCTTCAGTCAAGGTCCGAGGGGGAATGGGTTCTCCTGTAGAAACAACACTGCAATGCTTCAGTACCCACATACAGACTTTCTACACAGCAACATATGAAAATTACATGCAGCATGACAGATCTGACTCTCTTACATCTTAAATAATGATACATTTTAATTTCAATATTACATGAAGTTACTTTTTATTAACAATGTATTTACAATATCACTCACCATCGGGGAAATGCAAATCAAAACCATAAGGTATTATCACCTCACACCTGTTAGGATGGCTAAAATAAAAAAACACAAGAAACAACAAGTTTTGGCGAGGACATGGAGAAAAAAGAACCCTTGCGCACTGTTGGTGGAATACAAACTGGGGCAGCCACCATGTAGAACAGTATGGAGGTCCCTAAAAAAACTAAAAATAGAACTACCCTATGATCCAGGAATCACACTACTGGGTATTTACTCAAAGGACATAAAAACACTAATTTGGAGGGATATATGCACCCCATGTTTCTGCAGCATTACCTACAACAGTCAAATCATAGAAGCAGCCCAAGTGTCTGTCAAAAGATGAATGGATAAAGAGTTCACACAATGGAATATTATTCAACCATGAAAAGAATGAAATCTTGCCATTTGCAATAACATGGATGGATCTAAAAAATGTAATGCTAAGAAAAATAAGCCAGAGAAAGACAAATACCATCTGATCTCACTCACATGTGGAATTTAAGAAACAAAACAAACAAAAGGAAAAAAAAAAGAAACCAAAAAACAGACTCTTCACTAGAGAACAAACATGATTATCAGAGGAGAGTTGGGTAGATGGATGGGTGAAATAGGTGAAGAGGATTAGGACACTTATCTTGCTAATACACAGAATTGTTGAATCACTAATTGTACACCTGAAACTTACATAACACTCTATGTTAGCTATAATGGTATTAAAATAAGATAAAAGATAAATAACAACAAAAATATATTTACAAAGCAGTCTTTTAATTGTTCTAAAAATCAGAGAAGAAATGCCCTCTCACTTATACTAATAACTCTAATTTCATTCCAGACAGAATTTAGAAAAGTGTATTCAAAGTCTGAAGACTTCCAGAATTACTACACATCACCTAAATCATCAAAATGAAAAGCATATTAATAATATATCCCTACACTTAATTTCAAATATCTTTTAATGGGATATAATTCACACACCATAATATTCACCCTTTTAAAGTATATAATCCAGTGGTTTTTAGTATATTCATAAACCTATATAACCATTACTACTAATTCCAGAACATTTTCATCATCCCCCAAGGAAATCCTATATCCATTAATAGTCATTCTCCACTTTCCCAGCTCCTGACAATCACAAATATACTCTGTCTCTATGGATTTGCTTATTTTGGAATTTCACGTCGATGGACTCAAATGTGTCTGGCTTTTTTCACTTAGCATCATGTGTTCAAGGTTCATCCCTGTTAGAGTAATTATCAGTACTTTGTCTCTTTAAGACTGGATAATATTCCATTATATCAATATACTACATCTTGTTTAGTCATCAACTGATGAACACGTAGGTTGTTTCCATTTTGTGGCTACTATAAATAATGCTGTTAAGTATATCTGCAAACAAGTTTAGTAGGGTCATGTCTGTCCCCAGATGTAGGAGTGGAATTGCTAGGTCACATGGTAAATTCTACCCTTGACGTTTTGAGGAACCGCCAAACTCTATTCTATAGCAACTGCATCATGTTCCATTCCCACCAGCAGCATATAAGGGTTCCAATCTCTATATCCTCACCAACACTTGTTTTGCCCATTTTTTCATTGTAACTATTCTACTGGGTGTGAAGTGGTATCTCAGTGTGGTTTTTATTTGCATTTCCCTAACGATGAACGATGTCGAAGCTATTATCATGTGCCTGTTAGCCATTCTTTTTTTTTTTTTTTTTTAAAGATTTTATTTATTTATTTGTCAGAGAGAGAGGGAGAGAGAGCAAGTGAGCACAGGCAGACAGAGTGGCAGGCAGAGGGAGAAGCAGGCTCCCTGCCGAGCAAGGAGCCCGGATATGGGACTCCATCCCAGGACGCTGGGATCATGACCTGAGCCGAAGGCAGCTGCTTAACCAACTGAGCCACCCAGGCATCCCAGTCATTCTTGTATCTTTGGAGAAATAACCTATTTGGATGCTTTGTCATTTTTAAATTGTTTTTGTTCTTGTTTTTTTTTTTTTTTTCTTTCTACTGTTAAGACTTAAGAGTTCTTTGGATACTGGGTTTTTTTTATTTTATTTTATTTTATTTATTTATTTGATGGAGAGAGATCACAAGTAGGCAGAGAGGCAGGCAGAGAGAGAGAGAAGGAGAAGCAGGCTCCCAGCTGAGCAGAGAGCCCGATGTGGGGCTCGATCCCAGGACCCTAGGATCATGACCTGAGCCGAAGGCAGAGGCTTAACCCACTGAGCCACTCAGGTGCCCCTGGATACTGGTTCTTTATCAGATAAATGACTTGCCAATATTTTCTCTCATTCTGTGCGTTGTCTTTTCATTTTCTTGATAGTGTCCTTTGAACTAAGGCTTTTCAGTTAAATTTACCTGTTTGTTGCTTATGCTTTTGATGTCTAAGAAATGACTTCCTGATTCACTATGAGATTTATGCCTCATTTTCTTCTAACAGTTTTATAGTTTTAGCTTTTAGGTTTAGGTTTTTGATGTATTTAAGTTAATTTTTATAAATGATGTGAAGCAGTGATCTAAGTTTTATTCTTCTGTTCACAGATATTAACTGACTAACCACCATTTGTTGACAATATTACTCTATCCTCACTGAAAGCCTTTCATACACTTGTTCAAAGTCACTGGACTGTAAATGAGGAATCTCAATTCTCTTCAGTGATCTATTTGTCCATCCTCATACCAATACTTCACTGTCTGTATTACTGTTGCTTTGTAGGAGGTTTTGAAATCAGGAAGTGTGAGTCCTCCAATTTTGTTCTTCATTTTTAGAAATGATTTGGCTGACCTGGGTCCTTTGCATTTCTGTGTGAGTTTTAGGATCAACTTATCCATCTCTGCAAAAAGAAAAGGTCAGCTGGAATTCTGAGAGGCATTACATCAAATCTATAGATTAATATGCAAAGTACTGTCACCAGAAGACATTAGGACTTCCAATCCTTACACCAGAAGTTTTTCCATTTATTTAAGTCTTCTTTAATTGCTTTCAATGATGTTTTATAATTTGGGGTGTATGTCTTAGATTTCTTTTGGGTAAATTTATTAAGTATTTATTCTTTTCAATGCTATTATAAATGAATGTTTTATTAGTTTACTTTAGTACCGTTCACTGCAAGTACATGGAAATACAACTGACTTGAAGTGCCTATGTGGCTCAGTTGGTTAAACATCTAACTCTTGGTTCAGCTAAAGTCTTGATCTTACTGGTTGTGAGATCGAGCCCTGAGTCGGGCTCCATACTCAGTGGGGAGTTGGCTTGAGATTCTCTCACTCTGCCCATTCCCCAACTCGTGTGTGTGCAATCTCTCTCAAATAAATAAATTTTAAAAAAAAAGAAAAAAGAAATACAAGTGATTTATATATAACGACCGAGTATTCCAAACATTCTAAACTTGTTTACTAATGAATAATCTTTGGTGGATTCCTTGAGGTTTTAAATATATATGATCATGCCATCTATAAACGGGAACAGCTTTCCTTCTTCTTTACCAATGTGGATATTTTTAATTTCTTTTTATTACCTAAGGGCCTACTTAGAACCTCCATATAAGGTTGAATAGAAATGACAAGAACAGACATTTTTATCTTTTTCCTGATCTTCAGGGAAAAGTTTTCAGTCTTTCACCATTAAGTCTGATGTTAGCTGTGGATTTTTCATAAATGTTCTTTTGTTTTGTTTTGATAAATGTTCTTTACCAAGTTAAGGAAACTCCCTTCTGTTAAGTTTGTTGAGTGTTTTCTGTCACAAAGTTGTTGCATTATTGCCAAAGGCTTCTTCTGCATCGATTGAGATGATCATGTCTTGTCCTTTATTAACACTGTACTATATTAATTTTCATACATTAAACCAACCTTGCATTCCTGGGATAAATCCCACTTTGTCATGGTGTACAATCCTTTTAATATGCGACTGGATTCAGCTTTCTAATATTTTGTTGCAGATTTTTGTGTCTATTCATAAGCAATACTAGTCTATTAATTTTCAATTCTTGTGATGTCTTTGTCTGGTTTTGTTATTAGGGTAATACTGGTCTTACAGGATGAGTTAGGAATTTTTCCATCTCTTCAATTTTTTTGGAAGTTTGTAAAGGATTTGTATTCAATCTTCTTTAAAAGTTTGGTAGAATTCACTAGTGAAGCTACCTGGGCCTAGAATTCTTTGTGAGCATGTTTTTTGTTTTGGGTATTTTTTTTTTTTTAAGATTTTATTCATTTATTTGATAGAGAGAGACAGAGAGAATATAAGCAGGGGGAACAGCAGGCAGAGGGAGAGGAAGAAGCAGGACTCTGGGATCATGACCTGAGATGAATGCAGACACTTAACTGACTGAGCCACCCAGGCACCCCTAGGTTTTTGTTTTGGGGTTTAAGTTTTTTATTATTATTATTATTATTATTATTATTATTAAGATTTTATTTATATGACAGAGATCACAAGCAGGCAGAGAGGAATGCAGAGAGAGAGGAAGCAGGCTCCCCGCTGAGCAGAGAGCCCGACTCGGGGCTCAATCCCAGGACCCTAAGATCATGACCTGAACCAAAGGTGGAGACTCAACTCACTGAGCCACCCAGGTGCCTCTATATTTTTTATTATTATTTTTAAAGATTTTATTTCTTTATTTGACAGACAGAGATCACAAGTAGGCAGAGAGGCAGGCAGAGAGAGAGGGGGAAGCAGGCTCCTTGCTCAGCGGAGAGCCGAATTCAGGGCTCAATCCCAGGAACCTGAGATCATGACCTGAGCCGAAGGCAGAGGCTTAGCCCACTAAGCCACCCGGGCGCCCCATTGTTGTTGTTGTTGTTGTTGTTTTTTAATTACTATTTCAATCTCTTTACTTGTTATAGGTTTGTTTTCATTTTCTAGTTTTCCTTGAGTCAGTTTTTGGTAGTCTGTGTCTTTCTAGGAATGAATCTGTCTCATCTAGATCATTTAATTTGTTGCTATACAATTGTATGTAGCATGCTCTCACAATCTTTTTTTCCCTAAGCAAATGCAGCTTCCAAAGGTATTTAATACATGTTCCAGCTATAGACTATAGATCTAATTTTTATCACAGTGAAAAGTTCCTTCTTCGGTTTAAGAAGCCACTTATGAGAAAACAGAGTTCTGCTGTCTTACTACACATCCACCACACAGAATACAAGTATTTCATTTCTGTAAAGTTGGTATTAATATCCCCCCTTGTGTTCCTAATGTTAGGAATTTGAATATTCTCTTATTTTTTGGTCAGTTCAGCTAAAGTTTTATTAATTTTGTTGACCTTTTTTATTTTAATATTTATTTGAGAGAGAGACAGCGAGAGAGTCTGAGCGAGGAGAGGGTCAGAGGGAGAAGCAGACTCCCCATGGAGCTGGGAGCCCGATGCGGGACTCGATCCCGGGACTCCAGGATCATGACCTGAGCCGAAGGCAGTCGCCCAACCAACTGAGCCACCCAGGCGCCCTGTTGACCTTTTTCAAAGAACCAACTTTGGTTTCACTGATTTTCTCTACTGTTCTATTCTGTTTCATTTATTTCCACTCTAAACTTTTTTTTTTAATTTTATTTATTTGACAGAGAGAGACCACAAGTAGGCAGAGAGGCAGGCAGAGAAAGCGGGGGAAGCATGCTCCCAGCTGAGCAGAGAGCCCAATGTGGGGCTCAATCCCAGGACCCCGACATCAAGCCGAAGGCAGAGGCTTAACCCACTGAGCCACCCAGGCGCCCCATTTCCACTCTAAAGTTTATTAGTTCCTTTCCTTACTATGGGTTATCTGCTTTTCTTTTTCTAAGGCTTAAGTATACATTTTCATTTTTTAGAGCTTTTCTTTTTAAATTATAAACATTACAGCTATAAACTTCTAAGCACTGCTTTAGCTGCAACTCATATCATTTTGATACATTGTGTTTCATTTCAGTCATCTCAAAGTATTTTCTAACACTCCCTATCATTTTCTCTTTGACATTGGCTAGTTCTGAATGTGTTTAATTTCCACACATTTGTGAATTTTTGAAATTTTCATCTATTAGTGGTTTCTAAATTCACTCCATTATGGTCAGAAAGCTTACTCTGTATAATTTCAGTAGCTTTAAAGACTTGTCTTATAGACTATTACATGGTCTAGCCTGGAGAACATACCAGATGCACTTGAGTAGTCTATTGTTGTTAGGTGAGGATACCAGTATCTCTGGTTAGGTCTAGTTAACTTACAGTATTGTCTGAATCTTCTATTTCCTTGTTGATCTTATACCTAGTTAATCTACCCATGACTGAAAGTTAGGTATTAAAGTCCTGAACTATTACTGTTAATCTATTTCTCCCTTAGATTCTGTCAGATTTTGCTTCATGGCTAATTCTAGGGCTCTGTTGTTGGGTGCACATATGTTTATAATAGTTATGTCTTAGTAATTGGGATGCCTGAGTGGCTCAGTCGGTTGGGTGTCTGCCTTTGGCTCAGGTCATGATCCCAGGTCCTGGGACCAAGTCCTGCATCGGGCTCCTTACTCAGCAGGAAACTGTTTCTTCCTCTGCCTGCCACTCCCCCTGCTTCTGTTGTGTGTGTGTGTGTGTGTCACTCTCTTGCTCTCTGACAAATAAATAAATAATAAAAAAACTTAAAATATATACAATAGTTAAATCTTATTGATGAGTTGACCCTTTTATCATTATAAAGTGTCCTTTATAATAACAATTAACATCAACAATTTCTGTCTTACAGTTATACTAAAAATATTTTAAAGAAAGGAATTAAAATTCTGAATAATACAGAGAAATACATTACCTGTTGGATTCTTAATTACACAGCTAGTAGCTCCATGAAGATCAGCATGTACATAAATGTCCCCTTAAAAACAAATGAGAAATAATACTTTAAGCCCTGTTTCTTTCTTTTTTTTTAAATGGGTTTAATGGGTTGAAAATCCAAAGGATATAAGAAGGCATATAAGGAAAAGTCCATTTCCCATCCCTAGGAGAGCTCTCACATGCTTCCTTATAGAAAAGCAATGCTAATATGGTAGATTACAAAAATGGTCAGTTCCTCTCTCCCCCGCTATCCCACCTCTTTGCTCTGTGACCCTGAAGCTTCGCTTCAAGAGATGGAGTCACTTCCCCATCCCTTGTACCTGGGTCTGCCCCATGACCTGCCTTGGTGGAATGTGGCCTCTGGGACCAAGTGCCAATTCTCAACCTAGGCCTTAATAGTCCTGTGTGTTTCCTATTTTTCTCACAAACTTGCTGAATTACCATGTAAGCCAATCTAGGCTAGAGGTGAGAGACATGGAGATGAGTTATCCTAGCAAATGTAAAGGTCCTGAGACACATGGAAATGAGTTATCCTAGCAAATGTAAAGGTCCTGAGGACCATGGATGTTTGACATGTATGAAGAGCAGTCAGAAGGCCAGACTAAGGGAAGAGTGGTAAGAAATGAGGCTGGGGAAGAAGCCAGGAGGTTTGTAAGCCATAATGATGGCTTCAAGTTATATTCTAAGTATGTGATATCAATGAATAACCAAATGAACAAATGCAGAAGTCAGGTCTTTCCTCTTTTTTTAAGGGGAAAAGAAAGTGCACAGTTCCTAAAAGGTAAAATGAGCAGTCACTGTTTGCCATGACAGTTGTCTGGGATTTGAAATTCAAAGAGAAAAACTCATAGGGCTCGAAGAAAGGCTCAGCTCACAATGAACAGAGCTACAAAAAACAAGAGACCAAGCCCTGAGCATCATGTAATAACCTGATCCCTGTTTCTTCCTTTTCTGGTTTGGGATCTTTAGTGGACATCAAATTAGCTCTATTGATTTCAGATATCCCACACTGAGGGTTCAACCACAGTGAGGTGGTAGTTATCAGCAAACAAAAATAAATGCGAAGCCTTACACTACAGGGCTTAAGTCCTGTTTCTAAGTGTGAAAAAAAAAGTTACAAACTTTAGCACTAAAAAAAAAATCAAGTCTTTAAAATTTTGATGTACAATAATTTTGGAGGACTGAAAGCTATTTTGTTAATGCAGCAGGGAATCAAAAGTCCAATACTGGGGCGCCTGGGTGGCTCAGTGGGTTAAACCTCTGCCTTCAGCTCAGGTCATGATCTCAGGGTCCTGGGATCAAGCTCTGTGTCGGGCTCTCTGCTCGGCAGGGAGCCTGCTTCCCCACCCCCACCCCTTCCCCAGCTCTGCCTGCTTTTCTGCCTACTTGTGATCTCTGTCAAATAAATACAATCTTTAATAAAAAAAAAATCCAATACTACAGATTAGCTCAGCACTACTACTTTAGGACTATCCACTTAAAATGAGAATTCTGAGTGTCAAAACACATATTCAACAAACAATAAGCCACCACAATGAAACTCTGTCAATTAAACCTGTCAAGCAAAGGAGCAGAAGACGAAAACCTGTTCTCATACTGAGATAACTGATCCAATTACTTAGGAGAAAATTCTTTAAAATTTTAATCGTACTTACCTGTTGTCAAGTATCTTTTCACAATTATTTCATTCTGTTGCTGATCTCGTCCACCTATAATTAGATAGTTCTCTGAGCTAATGAACCATAGAAATTTCTCAAACCTATCAAATTGAAAGAAAAAAAGTTAACATTCTTTTCCTTTATAGTCACCTGAATTCATATCCTTTTCGCAAACAAAAAAAAAACAATGAAGCTATCCTACCTTCATATGTTAAGACTAATTGATGGTTTAATTTTTTTGATTAATTTCTTAAAGCATCAAACTGAATTTTTATTGAAATCTTGCAATACAAATTGCCTTAGGATATTCTTTAGAAGGAAATTAAATCGTATATTTAATTTTTTTTTAAAGATTTTATTTACTTATGACAGAGAGATAGTGAGAGAGGGAACACAAGTATGGGGGAGCTGAAGAGGAGAAGCAGGCTCCTTGCTGAACACAGTGCCCCATATATGGGGCTCAATCCCAAGATGCTGGGATCTTGACCTGAGCCAAATACAGATGCTTAACAATTGAGCCACCCAGGTGCCCAAATTCTATGTTTAAAAAAAAATATGTTCTCTCCTTATCTCGCTCTCAAACAGATCCTTCTTAAACTTAAGGATAACCTAGCAATGAGTTACACAAAGCGAAAACACAAAACGTAACATAGTCCCTAGGTTTATCTTTCTTTCAGTGGGGTACTGGCTAGGTTTTGAGGCTACTGGTAAGAAAGAAAACTTTTTCCATTCTGTCTTCAACTGAATGTTTACAGACATGATATTCTTTACACTTACTTATAGAGCAAAAATTACCTTTAGAAGTATAAAATTATAATTTTTCTCAACAAAGTAATTTGGGTTTTCATGATTAATATGCACCATCATGATAAAAAGTAAAGAGTGTATACTTGCATGGCATTTAGAAAATGACATAAAATAGAGATGAACAGAAATATTTCCTATATTACACCTGACTACCAAGATAATAATCTTTATGACTTAATCTACAATTTAAAAACTTCTGGTCAAAAATGATAGATTAAGTACAGGCATTAAGCTAAACTCCTTTATATGTCCCAATATTATTCCTGTTTTCTAATCTGATTTTTTATTGATACATATACACAGTTTAGAAATTTTTAAAATTATACAAAAAGGTATACTGAGAGATCCTGCATCCACCTTCAGTTCCTATTACCACTACCAAACAGGAATCCATTGTTATTAGCTTTTTGTGTATGCCTCTCTGGAGTTTCTTTATACATACAAAAGCTAAAATAAAACACTATTTTAAACCTTTTCTTTTGGACACAACACAAACTATTCTGAAAATACTTTCTTTTTTCACTTAAAAGTGTCTTCTTGGGGCACCTGGTTGGCTCAGCTGGTGAAGCATGTGACTTGATCTCAGGGTTGTGGGTTTGAGCCCCATGTTAGGTGTAGAGATTACCTAAAAATACAGTCTTTAAAAAAAAAGTCTTCACTGCTGAATGGATGTACTATACTTATTTAACAACTGCCTTATTGATGTAAAGAGGTTTCTAAAATGACATAAACCCACAAGGACAGAAAATGAAAACATAAAGATGTAAAAATTTTGTAATCATCTTAGTAAAGGAGCATATAATTACAAGGAAAAAAAAATCAAAAGGAGGGAAAAGGACAAAAAAGAGTAAAGAAAAATTGGGACAAATAGAAAGCAAACAGTAAAATGGTTAGATTTAAACCTATATATCAGAAATTACATTAAATATAAATGTAGTCAATGCTCCACATAAAATGCAAATTGTCAGACCGGAAAATAATATATATACAGGTTTAAAATATAAGAATATAAAAAGATTGAAAATATAATGATGGAAAAAGATAAATCATGCAAACACTAACCAAAATAAAGTTGATTTAGTTATAATATCTCACACAGAAGAAAAAAAGAAGTTACAAGTTAAAAGAACATTTGATTATAGTTAATAAAAGGCTCAATTTACTGGAAAGATAACAGCTCTATATTTTTATCACCTTATATAAAGCAAAAACTAGCAGAAGTAAAGGAGAAACAAATGGACACTTATGTGATTCTTAACGCAATTCTCAGTAATTGAGAAAACAATCATTAAAAAAAGAATTAGTACAGATTCCAAAGATTTGAACATGATTAATGAATGTGATCTAATTGAAATGCATTCAACAACTATAGAATATTCTTCTCAACTACATATGAAACATTTGTAAATAAAGTACACCGCAAATATACTGGACCATAAAGCAATTTTCAATAACAAATGTCAAAGGGTTGAGATAATTCAGAATACCATCAATGAATATTATTCAACTTAAGTTAGAAATCAATGGCAAAAAGAGAACCAAAAAAGCTCCATAGGTTCGAAAATTAATAAAATAACACTAACGCATGGGTGAAGAAATCACAATGTAAATTAGAACATATTTTCACACGAAAGATAATGAAAATACAATATGGAATATAGTTAAAGCGAAGCTTAGAGGGAAATTTACTGCCTGAAATACGTATTAGAAAAGATAATAGGCTGGGAGGAAAAAAAAACATCAATGAACTAAGTTTCCATCTCAAGAAATCAGAAAGGGAAATGCAAATGAATCCTGGAGGAAAGTAGAAAGAGGAAAATAATAAAATAGACAGTACATATCTAATAGTGGAGATCAACAGTCAAAACTGGTTCTTGAAAGGTATTAATACAACTGAAAATCCTCTGGCCAGACTAACCAAGAAAAAGAGAAAGGACAATGACAATTATCATAAATGAAAAAGGAAGGTATTAAAGACTATACAGATGTTAAAAGGTTAGTGGAACATTAAAACTTTATGCCAGTATATTCCAAACTGTAGAAATAAACAAAGTCTTAGGAAAATACCACTAACCAAAATTAGACAATCTGAGAAGTACTAAAGAATTTAAATCTGTAGTGTAAAAGTTTCCCAAAAAGAAAACTTCAAGACTACTCAGCCTCACAGGTGGAATTTTGTCGAACAACCAAGGACAACTGATAAAGGAACACTTCCCAGAGGCGTCTAAGTGGCTGTCAGTTAAGCATCTGCCTTCAGCTTAGGTCATGATCTCCAGGTGCTGGGATGGAGCCCCACATTGGGCTCTCTGCTCAGCAAGGAGTCTGCTTCTCTCTCTCACCCCCTTTGCCACTCCCCGCTGTTCATTCTCTCCCTCCCTCTCTCTCAAATAAATAAAATCTTAAAAAAAATAAAAGAACACTTCCCAATCTGTTTTATGAAGTAACGTTTCCTTGAAACCAATACCTAAGAAAAATATTATGAGAAATGAAAATTACAGATCTATTCATCAACAGAGATGTGAGGGAAAGAAAGGAGAAAGAGAAGAAAAATGCAACAGCATTCTGAGAAATGGAAAATAACTGGACTCAAGAAGCTGAAATCTAGGCTAACAATGGAAAAAGCAAAGAAACAAATCACGGTGTAAGCCACACAAAGCTTAAAATAGCAGTACAGGGTACTGTTAGAAATAGGGTTTAAGATGAGGTTAAAAACAGGAAAACTGGCCAAAAATCTGATCAAGAAGCAGTTACTTCCCTAGATCTTCTTTCCAGCTCTGAACATGGTAGTAAGCTGCGCCTTCCATATCCTAACAGAAGGCCAAAAGTCAATTCTCTAGAAAGTGTATAGAGTATCTCTGAATTAGGGGAAAAGTGGCACAGTTGCTAAGTAGAGGTAACATAAATAAAAGAGGGCAATTAAATTAATGTATGAATTATTGGATACTAAACCTCCCCAATCTATTCCCACTGGCTTCCAAAATTATGACAGCCAGGTCTTCACTTTGCAAGCAGGATAAAAAGTCTTTCCTGAAAATTGAGACCAGCTAAAGAGTCAAAAAGCTAAAGACATTGAGAGTTCCACACAACATGGCCCATGTACATCATTTTATAAGCCCAGCCACCCAGAGAGAACTTCCAATCAGCATTTTAATACTCTAGTATAAATGTGAACAGACAATAATGTGAACAGACAATTCAGGATTACCAGATATTAAAAGTCTTTAACAAAGTTGAAGACAAACCCAACAAATTAAAAAAAACCTAAACCAAAAACATTAGAGAAGACCTGCAAGAAAAGAATACTTTTTTTTTTTTTTTTAAAGATTTTATTTATTTATTTGACAGACAGAGATCACAAGTAGGCAGAGAGTCAGGCAGAGAGATGGGGGAAGCAGGCTCCCTGCCGAGCAGAGAGCCCGATGCGGGGCTCGATCCCAGGACCCTGAGATCATGACCTGAGCCGAAGGCAGAGGCTTAACCCACTGAGCCACCCAGGCGCCCCGAGAAAAGAATACTTTTAAATAAAATTAATACACCAAAACTATTCTCAGTATAAAGAAGGCGAAGAAGGAAGTTTTTAAAAAGTAACAAAAAAACCACCCCGAAAATAGATTAAAATAAAAACATGATAGGAAGGAATAAAACATATAAAATTTCAAGGGAAGAACTTAAAGATACAGAAATCTCTCAGAATAAATAACAAAAAGACAAACAGTTAAAAAACAGAAAATGCGAGAAAACTGGAAAACCACCCAAGGAGTCCCATATTTAATAAATAAGACTTCCAGAAGGAAAGAAAAAAAAGGGAAACAAAACAAGTAGAAAAACACAATCTACAGAGTGCTAAGAAATAATTCCAGAAAATTTCTCAGAACTGAAAGTTTCTAAATTAAAAAGTGTCACATAGTATCTAGCATAATAGATGAAAACATCTTCACCAACCTGTATCATTGTGAAATTTTAGAAAACTCAGAGAAGAAAGATGTACAAGTTTACAGAAAGACAAAAATAAGTTGTTGTTGTTTTTTTGTTTTTTGTATTTTGGGTTTGATTTCTTTTACTGAGCATAAAAAAACAAATTTTCAATAAAGTATTAACTATCAAAATGACATCAGACTTTTGAAGATCAAATCTGAAAGTTAACACAATAAACAATGACTTTAAAGTCTGAAGAAAACATTTTCAAACCAGAAATATACCCAAACAATTAGGTATAAGGGTAAAATAATTTTTTTTATATATAGAAGACCTCAAAAACTTTAAATCTTATACACCCTTCTCATGTAGCCTCTAGAACACATATTCCATCAACAAAGAAAAAGGAAGTATGAGATCCAGGACAGAAAATCCAAAACAGAGAGGGGTAAAGAGAATTTCCAGGTTAAGAATAAAAGATCTTAAGATGTTAAGAATAACTGATCTACAACAAAGTAGGTCAAAAAGCTCATGGGAGATTTCTGCAAGATGATGCTGATAGAATTCCAATGTGCCTGAACACACTTGGAAGAGAAAGGTAAATGAAACAATTTTTACCTTCAGGGAAGACAAAAAGTTGAGCAGGGAAAGAAAAGAATCATAATGTCATATGACTCAGCTGTAACTACAATTAAAATATTAATATAATATTAACGCTGAATATCAACTGGCAAATTAGGCTATACCTTTACTAGGAGGCTGAGTGGTGTGTATGTGTGTGATGCAACACAAGTGGAAAGAATAAAATCTTCATCTTACACAGTGGGAGTCATTAATAGAGTATAAAACAGAAAAATTAAGAAGAAGCAATATAAGCATATTACTAAGAGAAAGGGAGGGATATACCAAAAGTAACCAGCTAAAAGAGCTAACAATAGTTTCTATAGAGAGGAGGCAACAGGAGTAGAGGTAAAATGTTGCAGGGCTACTGGTTTTTGCAACAAGCTTTATAGAATTGCTTGATTTTCTAAACAATGTGCATGTATAATTTTAATAAAAACAAAAAACTGTATTTTTAAAAGGTAAAACACTTACCAATACACCTTTCTCGCTTTCTGAATAGAGGTAACTGTCTGGACTTCTTTTAAGGTTTGCTTTGTTTTCTTTTCTGCTGATTTGAATGCCTATTTATAAGACAAGAGTTTTTAAATAATATGTTAAAAAATTTTTGTTAGGAACATATTTAAGTAAGTACAGCAAGTAAGGAGCTCCTGGGTGGCTCAGCTGGTTAAGCATCTGACTCTTAACTTCAGCTTAGGTTATGATCTCAGGTTTGTGAGCTCAAGGCCCGCACTGGGCTCGGCACTGAGCATGGAGCCTGCTTGATTCTCTCTCCCTCTCTCTCTACTCCTCTTCCCCCAACCCACCATGTGCACGGGAGCATATGCATTCTCTCTCTCCCTCTTTCGCATAAATAAATAAATAGATAAATTAAATAACATAAATATAAAACACCAATAAATGACAGAGCAAGAAATCATTTTTAAATGTCACAAAATGGCACTATTTACACACACACCCCATACACACATGGAATAATGAAGATTTTTTTGTCTTAAATATTAAAATAATTTAAGTCAAAGATTTGCCGCATACAAATAATTTGCTCAAGACCAACAAATTACAAAAAGTATCATTTGTTTACCAGATATTGAGTATCTACCATGTAATAGGTTCTGGACTTGATGCTGAGACACACAAGTGAGTAAGACAAAGTTCTCATCCCCACCCCACCAGGAGGTCTAGAGAAGATACAAATGTAAAACATAATTATTCAAATAAAACACAGGTTTATCACTTCTAAGGATGCTGTGAGAGTAAACAAGGGAAACTAATTTATAACTGCTTAGGTCAAACAAAGTATTTCTGAGGAAATGGCATTTGGGCTGAAGCCTGAAAGGTTAACAGAATTATCAAGGTAAAAAAAGGAAGAAGAGCACTGTAGCAAAAAAAGAAAAGGCCAGCTTGACCCGAAAGTAGTGCTCAAGGTAAAAATGTCAAGAAATGAGGTTGGAGAGGCAAATAGAGAGCCAAATCATGAAAGCCACTCATTTAACAGATATTAATGTTACTATGTTCCAGGCAATATTCTAGGGGCTGCGACAACGCAATGAATAAAACAAAGATCCTACTTTCATACAACCTGCATTCTAGAGGGAAGACAGATAAACACATATTGGGAGGGTTTTTGGTTTTTTTCCTTAAGATTTTATTTATTTATTTGACAGAAGACACAGCGAGAGGGGAAACTTAAGCAGGTGGAGTGGATGAGGGAGAAGCAGGCTTCCTGCCAAGGGAGCCCGATTCGGGGGTCCTGGGATCGTGACCTGAGCTGAAGGCAGATGCTTAACAACTGAGACACCCAGGCACCCCGGAAGGGGTGTTTCTTAAGAAGAAAAACAAAGCAAAGAGGAAGTGATTGAGGATAGTACTACTTTTAGTAAGAGTGGTCAAGAAAGGTCTCATCAAGTCTCATTTTAGAAAACATGCCAATGAATGGAGGGATCAAACCATGGAAATTTTGAGGGAAGAACATTCTCAACAGAAAGAGCAGCAAGCACATATGCCCTGAGAAGGCAGCATGGGTCACTGTTGCAGGGACAGCTAAGTTCCCAATGTGGCTGGAAAGAGTGTAGCAAAAGGAGTGCAGGTGATTAGATGGGAGGGGAGCAGATCATGTAGGGCCTTTAGGACAGAAGAAGGGTTTTGAACTGTCTTGTTTTGTTTGTTTTTATTTGAGAGAGAGAAAGAGAGTGGGCAAGGGGTGGGGGGTGAGCAGCAGTAGGAGAGGGAGAGAGAAACCCATGCGGATTCCAGGCTGAGCACAGAGCCTGACACGAGGTTCGATCTCACAACTCTAAGATCATGACCTGAGCCAAAACCAGGAGTCTGATGCTTAACAGACTATACCACCCAGGCACCCCTGAACTGTCTTAAGTAAGATGAGAAGCAACTAGCTTTTGAACCGACAGAAGTAACTTTATTTTTTATTTAAAAAGATCACTATGGCTGCTGTGTGAGGAACAGACTACAGGGGAAAAGGGTAGAATGAGAGAGACCCAAGAAGAGGCTACTGTTACAGACCATGTAAAGAGAGATGATGGGGGCCTGGACTAATTAGTGGCCAGATTCTGGTTACACCCTTTAAGAAAAGCTACACGGATATGCTGATGAGGGAATGGATATGGTTTATGAGCAAAGGGTCTAGGATGAGTCCAACATTTTTATGCCAAGTAATGGGAAAAAAGAAAGCACTATTTACTGAGACAGGGAAGACTGGGAAGGTGGTTTGGGAAAGAAAATAAATACTGGAAATACACATATTTAAAGCAAAATCAAATCTGAAAGATATTTCTGAATTAGAAAAGCTCATTTAAACAGAAGAAATAATTAGGGCCATTAAGTTAAAGCAGAGAAAAATAATTCATGTTCACTCTAAGAAATACTAAGTACCTTTTCAGCAGCTTCAACGGTCTTTTGTGTTTTCTTAGCAGCATACCTCTTATGATCATAGTATCTAGAAAAACATATTTCTCTTAATTTTAAGAAAAATCTTTATTCTTAAGCTTTCTATTTATTTTATCTTATTTTAGATTCTCAAATCATACGGAACAAATTTTGTGCATTATCCAACTTTATATGTTCTCTATGAAAGCAAAGTTGTATAATGCACAAAATGAGATTTGAAAGTGTTTTCACTCAAAAGCACAAACATACAAAATATATTTACATATATTATCCTTAATATCCTGATTTATTGCAGATAATATTTTGCCTACAATTCATACTTATATTTAACACTTACTTTTTGGCATTGGCATATGCTGACAAGCTGAGATCAACATCAACAAGTAATGGCCTATTTTTCTGAGGCTTCTGCAGCTGTTTATTCTTCTGCTTTTTCTTTTTTCCTTTTGGTGGTTCAGTTTCATTTTTTTCAACACTGATGTCACCATCAACATCGTCATCTTCCTCCTCTGATAACAAGTATGGATTTCTATTAAAAATATTCAATAGTATTTCACTAATGTCAATGACATCACTTTTTTTTTCAATTTTTTTCCTCAATTACATTATAGATGGTTTACAATATTTAAATAGGTGCATTCTGAGGGGGACACTAGGTGGCACAGTTAAGTGCCTAACTCTTGGTTTTGGCTCAGGTCGTGATCTCAGGTCATGATACTGAGCCCCATGATGGGCTCCACGCTCAGCATGGAGGCTGCTTCGGATTCTCTCTCTCTCTTCCGTCCAGCCCCACATGTGCTCACGCGCATGCTCACTCTCTCACTCTCTAAATAAAATCTTTGTAAAAAATAGGTGTCTAATCTTAATGTAAATTTTTTTTCCTTTATCTTTGAGAATAAATTTCCAAATAAAAGAGGAAAAATTTTAAATGAATACAGTGAACAATTAAACAGCAAACTGAAAACAAACGTAAACTGCTTAACTAAGAATCAAACTTACCTTAGTAGCATTGTAACATGATTTGTTTGTAGTTTTAATTCTTTAATTGCATTTGCAACCGGGTCTCCTTGAGCTTGGGCTTCTTTCACAATTAACCCAATTTCTGTCCAATCTATCTGGTTGGCTAAAGCACTTCGGACAACCTGAATGGCTCTGTCAACTATTTGTAGGTTCATTTCTATGAGCTCTCCTTTAAGTTTGTCTATTTCCTTAAGAAATAAACAAAAATGTTTACTATAATGCCAGTTAAAGTTACCATTTTTTCAGTTTTTAATTCCACTTAGTTAACACACAGTGTTGTATTTAAAGTCATCATTTTTTTTAAAGTTATCGTTTTTGAAATCTGAAAAAGCTAAATATAATACCTGAGCCTGCTGAAGAGCTTCTAATCGGTTTTCATGATCCTTTCGGACGTTATCTAATTTCTTCAATGCTTGTTTTTCCTTTTGTAGACAAAACAGATTTTTAAAAATTAGATTTCTCATGCCTTTTGTCTCTTCTGTCCTAAAACTCGCTATCACACCTCCACTTCAGCCCCCTAATATTGCCACCTTGCTAGCAAAAGTTCCTGTGGACCACTTCCCAGGTCTATCCTACCCCAAAGTGTTTCAAGATCTCAAATTACCTCTCCCGACTACCCACTTCCCATTCCCTATGTAAGAAGGTATTTTGATTACTGGTTACACTGTATGTAATATATGCCCCTAATGCCCCTGCATTATTCAAGGCAAATTTCAAGACATTGTCTTCCTAACACATAAAAGTGAAGTTTTGGGGAAATGCATTCTTAAATTACCAAAATAGCTTCTTTTTATTTTATTGCTCCTTTAATTTTCTCATCATCATCTTTACAGAGTACTCTTTTTCCTAAATTAATGCCACAAAGGCTCATGGTAGTTAATTTACCTTCTGTATAGCATTTTATCATGTATCATTTACATTTCAAGTTTACGGATTTGGAGCAAGTTTTCTAACACTAGTAATAACATCACCATTTAGTCAATGTTTGAATGCTGGATGTAATATTTAAAAAATTTGAATTGGGACACCTGGGTGGCTCAGTCAGTTAAGCTCTGCCTTTGGCTCAGGTCATAATCTCAGGGTTCTGAGAGAGAGTCCTGCAACGGGCTCCTTACTCAGGAGGGAGGCTGCTTCTCCTTCTGCCTGCTGCTTCCCCTGCTTATGCTTGCTCTCTGTTTCCCGATCTCCCTGACAAATAAATAAAATCTTTAAAATAAATAAGCTAATTTAAAATTTGAATTTTAAGAATGGGGACTATAAATAAATAAAATCTTAAGAAAAATTAAAAAAAAAAAAAGGGGGATGTGGAGGACGCCTGGGTGGCTCAGTCGGTTAAGTATCTGCCTTTAGCTCAGGTAATAATCCAAGGGTCCTGGGATCAAGTCCAGCACTGGGCCCCCGCTCAGAGGGGAGTTTGCTTTTCTGTCTCCCTCTGCCCCTCCCCCTGCCTGTGCTCTCTCACTCTCTCTGATAAATAAAATCTTAAAAAAATTAAAAAACACAACAGTGACTATTAGAAGAACACAGTGATCACTAAAATAATTCATGGATATTCTGATGCACA
This sequence comes from Taxidea taxus jeffersonii, assembly GCA_003697995.1. Lineage (NCBI taxonomy): Eukaryota > Metazoa > Chordata > Mammalia > Carnivora > Mustelidae > Taxidea > Taxidea taxus. The sequence goes on from RCUC01158744.1 coordinate 46,668, forward strand.
TAAAAACATGCCATTCAATGGTTCCATGAAATATCTGTTTATTGGTTCATGTACTGCCACCGTGTGGCAGTAACCTATTTAATTCATTCAACCCATCTGCTTTGAAATTGTGCTATTTAATTTTATACGACAGAGGGAGGGTAGAGGGATTCACATAATTTCAAATTTTTGCACACATATTTCAAGACTTTACCTATTAATATATTTTTTAAGATTTTATTTATTTGACAGAGAGCAAGAGAGGGAACACAGCCAGGGGAGAGGGAGAGGGAGAAGCAGGCTCCCCACTGAGTAGGTGGCCTGATTCGGGGCTTGATCCAGACGCTTAATGACTGAGCCACCCAGGTACCCCTACTTAATATTTTTGAAAATTCAAATCAAGAGTGAAAGAGTGACTGTGGCTAATTTCTGAAGCTGTTCTGCAGCAATGCTCCAAAAACGTGGTCAAATGTGCTGGGGAAACAGCGTATTAAACTCTCCTGCAGAGTTAGCCCACTTAGAAAAAAACAGTTAAATGATAAATATGATTAACTGTATAGAAAGAACATTTCCCTCTCTTTTGGCCTATTTAAAAATCTCCTTGGAATAGTATTCCCTTAACAGCGTTAAGAAGTTTGAGAAGCTTCAGGTTGCTGTAATAACGCAAATTATACTAAGGAATAAATAACAGGCCTCACATTCCCACTGTATTTTGCATTTTGCAGAATATCTGACATACTGATAGAACAAATGAGGGAACGCTTTTCAACAATGAGACCTCCCCTGGACCTTTCTCAATAAACCAAGGGATCAGGGCATTCCCATACCACTTCTGAAAGGCTGCCCATTCCTATTATGAAAGGATCATTTACACAGCAAACCACACTAAGGCTAGTTAGTTTAATATAAATGTTTTCAGCAATACCATACCTGTTGTAAAGCTTTTAAATCTATTTTCTGACCTTCTATCTTGGAATAAAATTCATCCACAGCCTTATTAGGAAAAAAAAAAAAAGATAATGACTAGTTTAAAAAAAAAAAGTCTCTACTTCAACTTATATACATAGAATTTTAGAGTCCATTTTATGTTATAACACTACTCAAAGAACTTGAACAGATTCCCAGTAAATGTATCATATAGATAAACAGATAATCAACTTGAGTTAAAATCTTTGGTCCTTCATCTTGAAATAAGAGGGCAACAAAAATTTTCAATAGTTTTTATTTGTGACTGCATTGATTTTTAATGCCCAGATTCACAGTGACTATAAACCAAAAATATTTTCAATTTAGCAATCAAAGCAAGTTGGTATTAATTTAATAACTCTTTTCGTGCTAACTGGTCAAAAAACAGAATTGAAAAACCCACCTTGTCAAATGATTCAAATTCTATATACGGACATTGTGAATGTTGAGAAAACAAGAAAGGATGAAATTCCTCATACCTGTAAAACATATTTATTATATCATTCAAGAACATTAATAAACATCCAAAGCAAATTGACTCATGCCTACATGCTTACGTGAATATGTCTTCAGTCGGTTTATCTACTTCCAAGCTTGGTTTTATTTCTCTTTTCTGAATGATGTACCCCTACAAAAATCCAATATTAAAACTCTTTCTCTTCATAGTTAACAAAGATTTACTTTCCATGACTGATACAAATTCTATTAATTTAACTTATTAAGATTATTCCAGTTTTAAATAATCTGCTGCATTTTCTATTGATTATATCAATTCTCAAATGATGTTTCTAGACTAAGTATTATTAAATAATACTGTCTTATGGGGCGCCTGGGTGGCTCAGTGGGTTAAATAATACTGTCTTTTTCATATGGACAAGAAAAAATAAGGAAGAAAATGAAAACTAGTGATTTGATAAAACGGTGGGATTATACATGTACACTACACTTTTTTCTTTCCATTTTTAGACGTTCTTCAACTTTGAAACAACCAGAAGCACTTTACTTCCAGTAGAAAGTCTTAGACTCACTTTGTTGGTAGGAAATTTTAATTCATTTAAAAAACTGAGCAAGTATATTTGCACTGAATTTAGGTGTAATTAATCAGAACTTTTTCTGAACTTCTATTATAATTAAAGTTATACTTCGAATACGGAAGAAAAAGAAGGTATGAGATAATTCAGAGAATGTTTGCCTATTATAGTGATGTAAAGGAATGGGTAGAAATCAGAGAAGGAGACAAACCAGGAGAGACTCTTAACTAAGGGAAAAAACTGAGGGTTGCTGGAGGGGAGGTGGGTAGGAGATGGGGTAACTGGGTAATGGGCTTTAAGAAGGGCACATGGTGTGATGAGCACTGGGTGTTATATGCAACTGATGAATTACTGAATTCTACATCTGAAACTAATGATGTTCTTCTACATGTTGGCTAACTAAATATAAATTAAAAGAAATTTTAAATATAAAAAATAGTGATGTAAATCACTAATTTTTAAAAAGGCACTAGCAAATTAAAATATGCTTCTCTATCCAAAAATCAACCTAAGAGGATATATTTTCAAATCCCTCAACTTTCCTGGTGTACCAGTAATGACTTGACCTAATACTTTCTACAAAAGAAACAGAAGAAAAATTATAAACCCAACAGGAATTTAAAAAAACAAAAAAACTCTAGAATAACCATATTATAGATGTTGAATTTCCAAGTTACAACAAAACACTTAAAGGTAGTGATCCTTGATGAACCTAAATTCTGAAAATCTAAATAAACAAAACCACAACAATATACAATAAGTATATGTGGTACTACCTTTCCACTGAAGTTGGATGTTGTTTTCATATAGTCTTCTGCTTGCTGTAGACAAACAAGTATTTTTTCAATATCTACAGAATAAAAATGGAAGAAAGGAGTGCCAATCAACAACTACTAAACAACCATGTATAAAACAGAAAAGTGCTGATGGAATAATAAAAAATGTTCAAGAAAAGCAGATAGAGTTATTTCATGTTTGTAATCAGTAGATATAATTAAGGACATGTTTTGGCCAGCTAGTGATTCCAATAGCTTTTTACTGAATCATTTTCCCCCCTTATGATCTTAAAGGTATTCTGTTCATATACTAAATTCCCTTATGTATTTGGGCCTGTTTCTGAATTCTTTATTTTGTATTTCTTCGAAAACTGTTAGAATTTAATATATTTTAATGTATGAAATGGTTATTCTCCAGCACTACTATTATTTTCCAGAGTTTTCCGGAACACTTCACATGCTTTTATTCCACAAGAATATCAGATTTGAAACAAAACACTACAATTGCAAACCAATACCACCTGTTGGCATTTTGATCAAGACTGCACTGAATTCCCATTTTAAATACTAAAGCATTCACTAAAACATTTGACTTGTATTTTTTTTTTAATTTATTTATTACAGAGAGAGAGCATGAGAAGGGAGAAGGTCAGAGGGAGAAGCAGACTCCCTGCTGAGCAAGAAGCCCGATGTGGGTCTCAATCCTGAGATCATGACCTGAGCTGAAGGCAGACATTTAACTGACTGAGCTGCCCAGACTCCCTTAACTTAAACATTTACAGTAAAAATTACTATCCCTAAACCTTAAATTATATATACATAATCCCAAAATATAAACATGAAGAAGGACTTTTTAAAAATTTTACACGAGAATCTGCAGATAAATTTGTCAAAGGCCAAGTCTTCCATTTCCCTTGTATTTCCTCTAATTTTTACTATCCTAATCTGGCAATTTAGTTAGGTTCTCTTAAGTAATTACAAAAGCCTAATTCATCATATAGCTACATTACAGTTCTTACAGAATTAAAATGCATGAATAATGCTATTTCTAAAAGCACTCTAACTTCCTAGTCAGAAGGTGAATAATTCAACTCCTTCAAGCCTGTACCAGAGACTTTTGTTTGATAACCACTTCAAATATTTAGGTAGAGGAAGAGAAACTATTTTAAAGTTGAAAGGTAATAAGGTAGAGATTGAACTGTGAGTTACTAGGGATAAAGTGCCACATAAGAGTGGTACCTGGGTGGCTCAGTCTATTAATCATCTGCCTTCAGCTCAGGTAATGATCCCAGGGCTCTGGGATCAAGCCTGCTCAGTGGGGAGTCTGCTTCTCCCTCTGCACCCCTCGCCCCCAGCTTGTGCTCTCTCACTCTGTCCCAAATAAATGAAATCTTTAAGAAGGATGAAAGTGGGGCACCTGGGTGGCTCAGTCAGTTAAGTCATCTGCCCTTGGCTCAGGTCATGATCCCAGGGTCCTGGGATTGAGCCCCACATTGGGCTCCCTGTTCAGTGGGAAGCCTACTTCTCCTCTGCCCCTCCTCCTGCTCGTGCTTTCTCTTTCTCTCAAATAAATAAATAAAATCTTAAAAAGGAAAAAAAAATAAGATAAAAGTGCCACATTAGTGTAAGAAGCTGGGAATACGATATGGAAAGAACATTTCACAGGTCAAACGTTTTTAAGTTTACAACTACCTGCTCACTTTTATTATTTTCCCAGAATTGCCACAGTTTTAAAAAAGGAAATAAATGAAAATGGACTTGTAGCATGCAGGGATACCTTTGCTTTCAAATTTTTCATCCACTTTGACATTGCCAGAGAATCCATTTTCTATAAGACAGTGTTCAATGAGAGCTGGTCCATAGGCTGTAAAAGGAGAGGGTATCATTTTTAGTATTTTCCTATAAAATTTAAAATTCAAAATATAATTCAAAAAATTTTTTTAGTTTACTTATTCTGAAATGTTATTAGAAATAACAATTCAAGGGGTGCCTGGGTGGCTCAGTGGGTTCAAGTCTCTGCTTTTGGCTCTGGTCATGATCCCAGGGTCCTGGGATTGAGGCCCGCCCGCATCAGGTTCCCCTCCTCTTCTCTCTGCCTGCCTCTCTGCCTACTTGTGATTTCTGTCTGTCAAATAAATAAAATCTTAAAAAAAAAAAAAAAAAAAGAAATAACAATTCAGGCACTCAAAAAATTTGAGACTGTAAAACAATTATAGAAGTCAGTGCCTAAGCTATAGAAATTTAATGGAATTGAGCCACATATTAAGGACATAAATCAGGAATGAAAAGACAGTTTGTTTGTTTAAAGATTTTATTTATTTATTTATTTGACAGAGAGAGAGAGCACAAGTAGGCAGAGAGGCAAGCAGAGAGAGAGGAAGGGAACCAGGCTCCCTGCTGAGCAGAGAGCCCGATGCGGGGCTCGATCCCAGGACTCTGGGATCATGACCTGAGCTGAAGGCAGAGGCTTTAACCCACTGAGCCACCCAGGCACCCCAAAAAGATAGTTTTAGTATCCAAAAACTGGCTAACATTAATAGACTAAATTAACAAAAAAATCCCAACTTGCAAATTTTATGTGTGCTATACTAACTGTTGGAAAGCTGCAGAGATAACTTTTTAGTGACTTCTAATTTCTTAAGAAAACCCTGAAAACTACATTTTCATGCAAACATTTCACTGCTCTAATAATACATTATGTTAATAAAAAAATTAAAAATTATAAAATAAATAAATAAAAGGGGGGGGCCCATTTCACTGCTCTATTTAGGTTTACTCACGAAGTAATGGGTTAAGAACTCTCTTCAGTAGTTCACCCTTAGGTGCACTGGCTATTATTTCAGTCAATCTGTGAAAACAAAATTGACACACCTCTTACTACTTTTTATTTAACAAACCTCACAGCAATACTCATATTCATAATACTTTCATATACATCAAATTGCCTGATCATCAGGGTACTCAAGTACAAGAGGAATTAGTTCACTCTGTAGGTAAGAAAATGAATTGTAAAAGTAATTTATCCAAGGGTAGTAGTCTCCTGAGCAGCAGACTGGGACGTGAAACCAAATTTTCTAAGAAAAATCAATACTTTCTCAACTAAGTCATATTGCTTACTGCCAATGTGTTCATACATGACAGGAAAGTGATGTTTTCATCTAACAGGTAAATGTTTGTAGGGACGCCTGGGTGGCTCAGTTGGTTAAGCGGCTGCCTTCGGCTCAGGTCATGATCCCAGCGTTCTGGGATCGAGTCCCACATCGGGCTCCTTGCTCGGCAGGGAGCCTGCTTCTCCCTCTGCCTGCCTCTCTGTCTGCCTGTGCTCGCTCTCTCTCTCTACCTAATAAATAAATAAAATCTTTAAAAAAAATAAAAAATAACAGGTAAATGTTTGTAGAACCTGGTGATATACCTTAATACCTGGAATGGCTTTACCTAATTATGCACTTAGTAAGAACTCTTACTGATGCTGTGGGCCACTCTAGTTCTCAGATCAGCAGCATCAGCATAACCTGAGAACTTGTTAGAAATGCAAATTCCTGGGGCACCTGGGTGGCTCAGTTGGTTAAGGGACTGCCTTAGGTTCAGGTCATGATCCTGGAGTTCTGGGATCGAGTCCCACATCTGGCTCCCAGCTCCACGGGGAGTCTGCTTCTCTCTCTGACCTTCTCCTCGCTCATACTCTCTCTCACTGTCTCTCTCTCAAATAAATAAAATATTAAAAAAGAAATGTAAATTCCTGGGCCTATCTCAGATCCACTGATTCAGACACTGAAACCAGGGGCAGCAATTATGTTTTATTAAGCCCTCCAGGTGAATGTGATGCATGCTACACTTTCATAAGCTCTCCTATAGCTATTAGCCAGCAAAACCTTTCAGCCAGAAGAGTGCAATTAAAATCAGCACCTTATCTTACAGTACTCCCTTTTCTTAGCTAAACCATTTCCATTTGCACTCTGCCCAAGACAGACATTGTCTTCTCACAGAATAGCTAATAAGTCCCCTCACTTTACCAAGAAATCATAAACATCTGAACTAACACCAGACTCAGATAAGAAGACATACATATGCTACCTACAAATGAAGCTTAATTGCTTATATGCTTTGTAGCTCAGCAATCCAAATTTACTTACTGTATTCAAGTAAACAAGATATTTTTTCTGATGTGACAGTTCATTCATATTCTGATCTATGACCTATTTTACCTTCTAATACATTATGAAATGAGCTTAAATAAAACATGTTACCTTTCCAAGGTAAGCAAAGGCTCAGCAGCTCTAGCATGATCAACTGGATAGTGTTCACGAACAGCAAATTTAACATCATCTGACTCATCAGTTCGAAATCTCAGGATATTCAAAATTAGGTACTCATAATCAGTAAGAACAATGTTTCCCTGTAATAGAATAAAATATAATTTACTGCTTTTCCCAAATCATTCTTGAAACTTCTTAAAAAGTGAGAAAAGGGGCGCCTGGGTGGCTCAGTTGGTTAAGCGTCTGCCTTTGGCTCAGGTCATGATCCCAGCGTCCTGGGATCGAGCCCCACATCAGGCTCCTGGCTCAGCAGGGAGTCTGCTTCTCTCTCTCCCTCTGCATCTCCCCTTGCTCATGCTCGATCTCTCTTTCTCTGTATCTTTCTGGCTCAAATAAATAAATAAAATCCTTAAAAAAGTGAGAAAAAAATGCAGTCTCTTAAAAAACATAATCAAAGCTACGGAAATGAAGTTACAAACAAAAAACATTTAAGTCACATCTAAACACTGCTCTTTTACATTTGCACAGCACAGACTGTGAAATAAAGGATCCCAAGTTTGAAACATAATGAAGGAATGCACAACAACTTTAAACTCATTGTCTGATGTTTCTACAGAAGTCACTAAGAGAAGCACAACAGAGTTACCCCCAGTTTTTGAAATTGCTTTCTTATAAAAGACCTACATTAGTATCTGTTTTCACTAACCAAAAGAAATCCAAAAAGGATTTTCATTTTTATGAAAAAAAGGCAAAAAAACAAAAAAAAGCACTCAGTGTGTTTTGCAGTGATCTGTTACAGAGTCAGCACATATCCCAAGCAGTAAAAGATGGCACCACTGATTCCACAGAATTACCTTCAGCATCTCCACATCAAGTGATCATAGCTTTGAACTATCTGTGCTTTATCTCTATTTATTTTGTGCATGTATTAATAAGACACAACTTAACATATCAGAAGAGCCTGGGGTGCCTAGGTGGCTCAGTCAGTTAAGTGTCTGCCTTCAGCTCAGATCATGATCGCAGGGTCCTGGGATTGAGCCCCACATCAGGGAGCCTGCTTCTCCCTCCCTCCCAGCTCATGCTCTATTTCTCTCTCAAATAAATAAATAAAATCATTTTAAAAATTGTCTTAACAAACCATAAGAGACTCTTAATCTCACAAAACAAACTGAGGGTTGCTGGGGGGTGGGGAAGAAATAGGGTGGCTGGGTTATGGACATTGGGGAGGGTATATGCTATGGTGAGTGCTATGAAATGTGTAAGCCTGACGATTCACAGACCGTACCCCTGGGGCAAATAATACATTATATGTTAATAAAAATAATTTTTAAAAATTGTCTTAAGAAAAAAAGAAAAGCCTAAGAGAAGTTATTTTTTGGGTCTGGGAATGCTCAAAAATTTTTCCAGGTAAACTGATGGCAACTGCGTCTTTGCTTTACGCTATTTCAGCTTAGAAAAGGTTTCATAAGAATGTCTCCACTTTTGGACAGCAGGGGAAACCTGTAGTTAATTAAAACCTTGATGACCAACCAGTTGAACTGCTGCCCTCGTATGAGGCAGGTCTAAAAATACTGTATCTTATTCAGAACAATTCAGGACAGATATTTCAGAGCTAAGTGAAGAGTTATTTTTCTTTTGATAGCAATAGTTATGTGGCAAAATGACTAAAGATAGTTATACCCTCTATCCAAGTAATTCCACACTTATAATGTAGTCTAATGTAATAAAAACTCAATAAAACCAAAATCTACATGCTTAAAGATATTCACTGAAGTTTATTCACAACAGAAAAAAACTAGCAACGGCCTAAAGGTAAAAATTAGGGAAATTACTGAATTATGATATATCAACATAACAAACTATTTAAAAGCTGTTAACTTGTGAAAACTGTCTTGAAAAAGTAGGGGAATGTTTATTATCTAAATTAAGTGAAAAATAACAAGACAAAAAAAAAAAAACCCTCTGTATCCTAGGAAGTGGAAAGCAAATCCATGGGAAAATGGAAATATTAAAAGTTTATTAAAAAGACTTTTTAAGATTTAATATTGTTACATAATCTTTTCAATTAAAAAAGGGGGAAACTTTTTTTTTTAAAGATTTTATTTATTTATCTGACAGAGATGACAAGCAGCAGAGAGGGGGGGAAACAGGCTCCCTGCTGAGTAGAGAGCCCGATGTGGGGCTCAATCCCAGGAACCTGGGATAATGACCTGAGCCGAAGGCAGAGGCTTAACCCACTGAGCCACCCAGGTGCCCCGGAAACTTTTTTTTTTTTTTTAAGATTTTATTTATTAGAGAGAGAGAGTGCAGGTGAAGGAGAGGTAGAGAGAATCTGAAACAGACTCTGCACTGAGCACAGAGCCAGACAAGGAGCTCAACCCCACAACCTCGAGATCATGACCCCAGCCTAAACCAAGAGTCAAGCGCTTAACCGACTCAGCCACCCAGGTGAAGAAGGGGGAAACTTAATGAAAATAAAACTGCCCAAAGAATACAGCCTTCCAAATTTATTATAGGCAGCAAAGACATGGGTTGTTATAGAGTTAAAATACCTGGGGTGCCTGGGAGTCTCAGTCATTAAGTGTCTGCCTTCAGCTCAGGTCATGATCCCAGAGTCCTGGGATCGAGCCCTGCATCAGGCTGCCTGCTCAACAGGAAGCCTGCTTCTCCCTCTCCCACTCCCTCTGCTTCTGTTCCCTCTCTCCCTGTGTCTCTGTCAAATAAATACATAAAATCTTAAAAAAAAAAATACAAAGAAGCATCCATGTAGAGAATCACAAATGCCTTAGCAACTAATTTGAAGTTGGTCAGAGAAGATAGTAAGAGTAGCCCCAGTTTCACGTTGGGGATGACAGGTTGCAAGATTAGTGGTGTCAACAGATGGGACCACCATCAACCTTGATTAACCAGAAGATACTAGGTGTTGAAAGAGTAATACCTACTCCTGAAAGTTCTGACCTCAAAGCATTCATGCATTTAACCTAACATAAAAGTTAACTGAAGAAGGAAAAATTGGGAGCTTGTAAAATGGCCATCTAGTGTCAGGTTCAGGAATATACAACTTGAAAAACAGGCCCAGCCATAAAGCCTGCCACAGAGAAGGTACTTAATAAATGTTTGTTGAACCAAAATGTGCAGTTATCAAGAATATCTGGCAGATCCCAAGGCAGTTACTTCCCTGGAAGTGTTTTTTTCCTTAAATCAAGGTTTCCCAAAACTCTTCTGTAAGATGGTTCCCCCCACCTCTAAAAAAAATTCTGTGATCAAATTAGTTGGAAATTCTAAGTAACAAATCCTTCTCTAGGGGATATATACAGTATTATATTAAAGGCACTGACAAGTCCTAAAGTTAAAAAAAATTTATCTTACTTTATTATCAAAGGTCCTCAAATTTTAATGGCTAGGGGACCCATATTTCCAAGTACACCTATTAGCTATGGGAGGTGGTATCTAAGAAACATACTTTGGGAAATACTATGCTTGACCTGATAACCTCAATAAACTACTTTCTGATCTTAACTTACTTTCTCCAGAGTCTTTCTAACTGGAACTTTGTTATAAATTAATAAACTGACTTTCTTAAGTGAATCTGAGTAGCAATCACCTCTTACCCAAGGTCTGATCAACTCTAGATAAACCATGCATCAAAATTCCAGACATAAAGGCTGGGAGATCAAACCTTGGTGTGAGGAAAGACCAATCTTCAAGATCTAGTGTAACCACCAACCAACCTACCTCTCTTAGATACCACAGTGACTACTGAAAATTCCCAAGCACATACTCCCATGTATAAAATCCTTATTTTCTATTTCCAACTCATCAATAACCGGACCTCTGAAACCTAGCAGTATGCATGCCAGTTGCTCAATCCCTTCAAAATATAAAGGCCATAAATGCAATGGGTTAACTGGGATTGAGTCCCAGAATAGAAAAAGGACATGTACTAGAAAAACTGGTAAAATCTGAAAAGAATATACAGTTTAATTAACAGTAATGCATCAATGTTAATTTCTTGGTTTTGACACATGGACTGTGATTACATAAGATGCTACTGTTAAGAAAAACTACATGAAGGGCATATGATAACTTTCTGTATTATCTTTTCAACTTTTCTATAAATCTAAAATTATTACAAAATAAAAAGTTTAGATATTTTTAAATTACAGTAGAGATTACAAAGTCATTATATAGAAAGAATTTTTATGCATCATTAAGGTCTAAATTAAATTGAAAAAGAAAAGGGGTGCCTGGGTGGCTCAGTCGGTTAAGTGTCTGACTCTTGACTCCAGCGCAGGTCTTGATCTCAGGGTCATGAGATCAGCCCTGTGGCAGGCTCTGCTCAGCAGGGGGTCTTCTTAGGATTCTGCCTCCCTCTGCCCCTCCCCACCATCACCCCAACTCCTGCCCACATGTTCATTCTCTCTCTCTCAAATAAATAAATAAGTCTTAAACAAACAAACAAACTGAAAAAGGAAAAAAACCTGCAAAGACCCATACCTGGTATATGATTGGTCACTTAGAGTAACCAAAACCCAAGCATGCCTGCAATTAGTTACATTCTAGAGATTTTCCCCAACCAAATGAAAAAAAAAAAAAAAAATTTTTTTATGGTGGTGGGGAGAGGGAAAGAGACCATAAACAGGACACCAAACACAACAGTGCTTACCTTGGGATGAGGAAATGGTTTGGGCTAGGAATGATAAGACCCTCCACTTTAATTCTATGTACTTCTCTATATTCCGGAAAATGTCTTCACATGCTACTTGTAAGAACATGTTTAATTTCAATGGTAGTCTAGGTAATTCCACCAACTACTGTCCTACTGAGAAATAGAAAATCTGGACAAAATACACAAAGCCTGTGTTTTAAAAAATAAAAAATGAGGGGCACCTGGGTGGCTGAGTTGTTAAGCGGCTGCCTTCAGCTCAGGGCATGTTCCCAGGGTCCTGGGATCAAGCCCCTGCATCGGGCTCCCTGCTCCACAGAAAGCCTGCCTCTCCCTCTCTCACTCCCCCTGCTTGTGTTCCCTCTCTCACTGTCTCTCTCTCTGTCAAATAAATAAATAAAATCTTAAAAAAAAAAAAAAAGAAGAAGAAGAAAAAATGCAACCAAGACAGTAAACATTTACAGGACCAAATCCTAGGGGAAGAAAACTCAGAAAGGTTAAGTTCCATACTTGGGGCTAATTTTCCCCTAGGATCATTTGTCCAACTGTTAAGAAGTAGCTGATAGGCTGAGAAGCTGAGCACAAATTTTGACAAACTTACAGGACAACTAAGGGGACTAAAAACTGGAGTTCAGAGTGCAAGTGAAAGATGAGTTGGGGAGGGAGAGATACCCTGTAAATCCAACTCTGAATAGTGAGTCATAAAGGCTGCATCTCAGGGGACCAGATGAATCGGAAATATACCAGCTTCTCCAGGCCCAGCTTCTAATCAATTCAATTCTTAACCGGAGTGAGGCAATCTGGTATTATTTGTGTCTTTAGCTACTTTTCAAAAGCAATTATCTTCTCTAGAGGAAGAGAACATCATTCCAGATCTCACAATGTAACTATTGTTTTTCCTACTCAATGCCTGCAACACAATACAATAACCAGACATGTGAGGAGACAAGACAATGTAATTAAAATAAAAAGAAACAACAGAAACTAAAAACAGACACACAAAGCAATTCCAAATGATTCTTGTCCGAGAGCAATAAAATTAGTGATGGAAAACAGGTCAAAGAAAATATGGCTGAATTTCCCAAAACTGATGAAAAACATCAACTCATTTCTAGAAGTGCTATGAATCCCCAAAAGATAATTTCAAATAAAAACTCAACTAGGCACACCACAGCAAAACTGAAAAAATTTTTAAAGCATCCAGATAAAAAGGCTAGGTTACTTTCAAAAGAGCTGACACTGATTTCATTAGGAACAATGGATGACACAAGACAATAAACTATTTTTATAACTGTAAAAAAAAGTATTTAACTAACAATTGAACCAACTAGATGTAAAACTGGTTGTAAGAGAAATGAAATAAGTGAAATATTTAGAGTGACTAAGAGAATGATTGTATAAGATTGCCAATTCAAGGCAGTAAGATAAACCAACCTTTGGGGATATCTTTTCTCTGGACAGATACAATCTGAATCTCTACCGGATGCAATTATTTTCATTGCTATGAGGCAAGAAATATTTGTATTGCTATCAGTTTTCTACAAGTTAAAATCTACCTTTATAGAATCATTTTTAAAAAACCTAACCAATAGGGGCGCCTGGGTGGCTCAGTGGGTTAAAGCCTCTGCCTTCGGCTCAGGTCATGATCCCGGGGTCCTGGGATCGAGCCCCGCATCGGGCTCTCTGCTCAGCAAGGAGCCTGCTTCCCCCTCTCTCTATCTGCCTCTCTGCCTACTTGTGATCGCTCTCTCTCTGTCAAATAAATAAATAAAATCTTTAAAATTAAAAAAAAAAACCTAACCAATAGTAAATACCAAATTAAAGCTATACATCCTTAAGGAAAAAGATAATCCCCAGGAATGCCTACTAGACAGCACTCAGTAGGATACTAAAATGACATTTTGTCCTTTTTGTCTCTTTTCAAAGTGACAAATGGATACTTTTTTTTTTTTTTACAGTCCCCTCTCATGATCATAACATCTAAAATTACTGATGACAAATACACACACAATTTTGGCCTGATTTACTTATATAGGTACAGCAAGAAATGTTAATTAACATATACAAATTTCCTTACTGTAAGCAAATCTAGAGCCACAAAGTATGAAGCAGTTACTAAAGCCGTAATAATTACTGCTGCCTGGAGAATTCATAAAAAATTTGGGATTTTATTTTCAAAAGTTTGTTTTCCCAGAGATTTAAAAGTTAGTACTTGGTTATAATTCAAAGCTTATGAAACCAAACCAAAACAGAAAAACTAAGAAACAAAAAAACCTCCACTACTCAGTATGTCTGTGGTATACCTATAAACATAGGTAAATTTCTCTTTAAAGTTACTCAAACCTACACAGATGTGATCTTCCTCACAACAAATAAGCTAGGATCTTACATGCCACAAAAAGGGTACAAAACTAGTTTCTCAGGAGAGCTTTGTGGACACTACTACTCCATATAAAATAAAACCCCAATGAGAGCAAATCACCATATAAAGAACAAGTTACTTCAATTTGCAGAAGTATGAACTACTAAAGATCAAAAGAAAGACAAAGAGCTTTATCATATACTACCATAAGACACTCATCACAAAAATAATACCAACAATATTCTGAAAAAAAAAAAAATTAACCACAATTAGATTCTCTCCAGCTTATTTGGTCCTGTGTGATTAATTCTGAAATCCTAGATCACAGCTTGGAACTCTATTTTCATAAAAGCATCTGCTTCTAGATTAAATTAAGTCTTACAAATTCTAATTTGGTTCCCTGATATATTTTGGCATTTGTCTAAGCAATACTAGCCTGGATGATGAGAGTCTATTATATAAGAGCAGGGGGTCATGATATCAAAAAAGGCGAACTCTGTAAAAGGCAAGATAGTAAACATTTTAGCATTTGTGGCAACATATGGTCTCAATTGCATCTTCTTTTCTTTAAGAGCCCTTTTAAAACATAAAAGACATTCTTAAGCTCACAAGCTTTATAAAAAGGGGACACAGGCAGTTTAACAAATCCTGTTTAAGAGTATCTGATATGTCCTCTCAAGCGAGGTTCTGAAACTGACCTCATTGTCAAAGGCCCAATATAATGATAAAATTATAGAGACACAACAGATTGGTATTTGTCAGGAGGTAGGAAAGGTGGGAGGAAGTGGGGTGGGTAGATATTACCATAAAGGGGTATCACCAAGAAGATCTCTGTGGCAATGGAAAATTCTGTATCTTGACTTCAGTGGTGGTTACATGTATCTACAAAGGTGGCAAAATACACAGAACTAGATGCACACTAGTCCTGATTTTGATACTGTATTCTAATTATGTAAAATGTAACAACTGAGGGACACTGACATATCTTTGCAACTTCCTGTGAATCTACAGTCATTTCCAAACAAAAAAGTTTTTAAAAAAATTTTTAAAAGATGGCATCATATTTTAATTGACCACTACCTGAGACCACATACAAAAATCAACTTCAGATGGGCTGCAGTTGTAGTTGCCTGTAAGGGAAGGGGCAGAAGATTCCCTGACCATGTTTTACAGTACAATAGTATTGCACAAACAAGTAACAATATAATGATCAATTATCCTTGATATCATTCGCCAAATTTAACTTACCCTATCATAGAGCTCAATGATTAAGTGATAAGCAGCTTCATCACTTCCAAATTGAAAGTCTACAATTCTATCCACACCAAGTTGTTTTGCACTAACCAATCGCCGACTCTTCAAATGTTTTCGACACTAGTGAAAAACAGAAAAAAGAGTCATTTATACAGAAGTCAATTTCTAATCGTTTGATACTGGTTTGTAAGTAAGTTTCCTCTTTTCATTACTGTCAATAATAACATTTAAAAAGTAGTAAACAAAAGCTTGCAGATGAAAATCTAAGGAAAAAAACCTTATTTCAGATGACCCTGCTAACTCTGAAACAGTACTTTATACTTTTTTAAGAAGACAATGACAGACCTACAGAGAAATCTGTTTTGTTTATACCACTGTTAAATCCCTTTTTCTTACCCTGATGTCCTCACTCAAAACTATAACCTTTTAAGCCTCTTCCTAGTCCCATCTTTTAAGTATCCCCAATTTCCTTTGTGTTTGAAATTAATTAGTGGTTTACACTAATCTTCTACTTCAAATACGAATTCTGAACCATGAGCTTATTAGTATTCTATAAGTTAGTCCTCTACATACAACCAATTACCTTCTATTCCCACAAATTTATTAATCCAACCCAGACAGAATTTTTCTGGTACTGTCTCCAAAGGTTTTGATCAACCTAGCTCAAATCCAAATGTATTAACTCCCATTCCTTATCAAATCCCATTCTTCCCATCCCTAAGTCATGATGTTCCTCTCTTATTAACAATTAAAATAAAATTAACATTTTTAACATAATTTTTTTCAAAGATTTTTATTTTTTTTTGAGAGAGAGCGAGCGAGCTCAGGCAGTCAGAGTGGTAGGCAGAGACAGAGGGAGAAGCAGGCTCCCAGCCGAGCAAGGAGCCCGATGTGGGACTCGATCCCAGGACGCTGGGATCATGACCTGCGCGGAAGGCAGCCACTTAACCAACTGAGCCACCCAGGCATCCCTAAAATTAACATTTTTTTTTAATATTTTATTTATTTATTTGAGAGAGAGACAGTGAGAGAGAGCATGAGTGAGGAGAAGGTCAGAGGGAGAAGCAGACTCCCCGTGGAGCTGGGAGCCCGATGCAGGACTCGATCCCAGGACTCCAGGATCATGACCTGAGCTGAAGGCAGTTGCTTAACCAACTGAGCCACCCAGGTGCCCCTAAAATTAACATTTTTAAACCCAAATACAAATTACCTGGTAAGCACCTTTGCTTTAGATTTTATGTACCATCCTTTAGTGCAAATATTTAAGTATAACATAGACCAGAAATAAGACTACTCTGTAGTGCCCCCCAAAATTTTCCAATTGTTTCTCATTCTAAAATTAGAAAGACCCCCTTAGTCAAGACCAGTAAGATAAAATACTTTCAAGACTTAAATTCAAGACAAATTTTACAAAGAAGTTAATATAAAGTCACCTTTAAAAAAAAAATCAAAAGAAAGAAATATATAATCAATTTTAGAATGCCAACTCTTTGATAACCAAGACTTCTTCCCTAGACCTGATAGTTCAAATTGACTAAAATTCTCATTTTATGTACTAATATATTCAGGAAGATGTAATAAGACTTTTCAAACTTCTAACAATCTCACCTTCCTATAATCAATAGTTCTGATTTACGAGTGGTCTATAATGATTTTGATTTAAACAGTGACCAACATATAGGGCTATTTTTAAATCCCCAGGGGAAAATCACAATCCTTCCAGAGTCCCCCAGCAGTATTTTTATTCAAGAAAAATAAAGTCAAAATGGAGATAAAAGGCATTCTTGAAAGAAACAGAAATCCACACCATGGAATGGAGAAAAGGGAAGATTATTTATCATGAGTATAGATGGGCATATGGTACATATGTAATGCTTATTTCCCTATTAGCAGCTTAATGAAAACAACTGTCGGTGCCACAAAGCATTAACTGGCATCCCCAAATATGAGAATGAGGAACAATCACTGTGGTTTACCACAAACTGAGCATGACTATGCCATACAACAGTAGCATTAGTTAAATTATTTGTAACGGGCTTAACATTGTCTGCTCCACCTAACTCATAAAATCCTAACTCTTTTTAGAGTGTTTGGCTTCCTATTGGTATAGCCTAGTTTGGGGATTTTCCCACAATCCCAGTATCATATATCTTATCATCTGTTACATCATCTGTAAAACTAAAATAACTGTTCTTCATATCCACTGATACATTAAACAACTTAAAATATACATTATTCATTTACTTTGAAAAGTGCTGTACAAATACCAATTGCCACCATTACTAGGGATAATTCCCAAAAAACCATTTAGGGTTACTATTAAGTATATTAAACTTTTAAGTTTTGATAATTTTGTGACAGTCCTTGTGATTTGGGAAACACTTACCTAACTTGTAATCCAAAACAGATTCTAAGTTGCTGGGGATAAGATTCTTCTCTGTAAAGCCTCTAATGAAATAACACAATGCCAAAACAAATAAATTTCTGAAGGAAAGTGAGGAGGAGAGGAAGAAGGAAATTAATACATATGGAGCCCTAATATGTGTCAGGCATTGTGTTAGGTGCTTTACATGTTACTTCAATTAATCCTCACCAATAATCCCATGAAGGAGGTATTATCCACATTTTACATTTAAAGAAACTAAGTTTCAAGAGGTTAAGTACCTTTTCTGGGTTATAAAATTATTTACCGGCAAAATCATTAATTCTAAGTTAGGTATATTTGACTCTAATGTCCTTCCTCTGTACCACATACTCTTTCAGTATATCTGTTATGTCAACAAATGGATAGGTAACACGTCCACAAATGCAGAATCTCAGTTTTAATAAAAAAACAAAAGCAAAGAGAAAAGTGAAAAGTAAAAAGATATGATTGGTATCATACTAATGTCATTGAGTATTCCAACAAAATACAGATTGGTAGCTCAAGAGTGAGCTGCAGAAAACTAGGAAAGGGGAGGTAGTTAGGGAATCACAAAAAGGTGAAAAACTGATGAAAAGGAGGCTTTAGAAAAGTTAACACTGGTCTGACACAATTGTTTTCATAGCAAGAAGTAGACTGTAATTACGGGACTTTAGGGGAATGTTATGAAAGCTCCAACGAGAATAGTGACTGTGGGAACAGAAAGATTTGGACCACAATGGGGTGTGAAGAGTAACAGGAAAAAGTCAATAAACAGCTACTTTATTTATCCCAGTATCTATTAACTACTCTATCTCTATTTTATTTATAATAGTAAAGGAAAACCAAATGTTTTAAAACTTAAATCGTTAGTGACCAATTTCAGGGCCTTATAATTTAGCTTCCAGTATAACTTAAAGTTTACCTTCATGGCAAAACTAGATGGCATCATATTCTTAGGCCACTCAAATTCTGTTGTGTGAATTCGTATGCCAGATTCAAGTAAAAGTGTAGCTTTGAAGTCTGGTCTGTAGAAGAAAAAAGTTAAATTTTTCTTTAGGGCATTTGTCAATACTAACTCAGTAAAAATGACTAAAAGTGCAAGTAAAAAAATTAATAATCTCACATTATAATTACCAAAAATAAAACAAGCCTGTAAAATGCTCTTACTTTTGAAGACGAATAAGATAGGTCTTATTATCCACATCATAAACATTGTTTACTCTCATTCCTATTAAGCTGCAAAGAGAAAGGAAACATGTAACAACATTTGAAATATAAAACTTCACAGACATTAAAGCGGCAGGCGGAAGCAGAGCCTTGGAAAGAGGGGATCTTCAACTCTAAGGATATGGAGTCAACCAGGGAGCAGTCTGAAGATCCCAGGCATTCAGCCCAAAACTTAATCGTAACTTTTTATGAACAAAAGTGGTATGCAAGCCCTAAGAAAATCAGGCAATGCCTTGCGTCCTTGAAATGACCCAATATTTTAAAGGAAATATAATACAATACAATACACTTTATTACAAAAGAAAAAAAAAGATAAATGAAACCCTAGAAAAATGACAAAACTCACACAAGCTGAATAGAAACCAGACTAGAATCTGTTACTTGCAGCTAAGACGCCGACATTCCCTCTCTTAGGAGTAAGGAGGAGTGTCTGATCAGGCCTCTACTCTGTAAACCCCTGAGGTAAAAGACTCCTGGGGCATTCTGGCTTTCACCCGGTGTCTCTTGTTTTACTTAATATTTGCTGCCAGACCAGGACAACTCAGGCCAACAAGGCGAGAGCTCGGCGAGGGCCCCGCCAAAGCGTGACACAAGACCTGGTGAGACAAGCAACCCGCGAGAGTGGGGTGTGGGGCATGCGGACGCTGGGGCCCCCCAGGTGTCCTGAAGGCCACGGGAAAGATGTCACGCGCTCGCCCACCCAGGCCTAGCCAAGTCCGCAGAAGTCAGCACTAGAGGATTAAGGGGAAACATCAGACTGGTCTTTCTTCCACGTTGGAGCACTGGCCTCTGCCTTCTGCATTCCTCGCACGAGCCTGGTCACCCATCGCCCAGTACCTGGCATTCAGCTCCGCGACTACCGCGCGGAGGTCAATGGTGCTAAAGCGAGTCTTCATGGCGAGGTCTGAGGGTCGCTACCGCAGTTTTCTCCACTGACTGCCTAGCTCAACGCCGCTACTCTTATACGCAGGCGCAGTCGGCCGAAATCTACGGCCGCGCAGAAGACCCAATATTCCTTGAAGCGAAGGTGTTTGCGTCACGCCTCCGAAGATTTGGGGGCTACCGAATCGCCGTCAGCTGGCTTTTCGTTATACCGAAACAATTAAAAATAAATCCAAACTATTCTCTTGAAACTGCATTTCTTCCTGGAAAGCTGACGGATTAGTCCGGCTACCTTTCTCCCGTCTGTTTCGGGACCCAAGCAAGTCTCCCTAGTGACCCCTGCTGGTGGTAGAAATTTATGAGGAGCGTACTGGAAGGATTTCCCCTAGATGGGCGGTAGGGTTCGGTATGTCGGAGCAACAGCCCCTTTCCATTCGGTTACTTGGACCAATAGAATTTTGAAATGCAACGAAGCGGAACTGTTTCATTCGCCTTACAGTTATCCTCAATGATAAAGGTGAAGCAACGTTCAGAGGAGGTCCTATTTTGATGGGCCCTGCTCCCTGGAGTATTTTGAGATGTATTGTGGGGTTCTCATTTAACCTAGGTCTTGGCATCCCCTTGCCTCAGCGTAGTATCTGGTATGCAATACCAGCTCCATAAACGCTTGGCAACCTGAGTATTCAGGTATTCGCTAGATAATCAAAAAGTAAGACAGAATAAGAGATCGCCCCGCTATGGGGGATTCACAGGGTAGTAGGAAAACCGTCGTGCAGGAATATAAGTATGCCACTTTTCGCTGTGCTCGATAGATACACGAGAAGAAAGAATGCTTTAAGGTGAGAACTCAAAAGAGACGGGGTCTCGCTATGTTGCCCAGGCTGGAGTGCAGTGGCTATTCACAGGCGCGATCCCACTACTGATCAGCACGGGAGTTTTGACCTGCTCCGTTTCCGACCTGGGCCGGTTCACCCCTCCTTAGGCAACCTGGTGGTCCCCCGCTCCCGGGAGGTCACCATATTGATGCCGAACTTAGTGCGGACACCCGATCGGCATAGCGCACTACAGCCCAGAACTCCTGGGCTCAAGCGATCCTCCTGCCTCAGCCTCCCGAGTAGCTGGGACTACAGGCGCGCGCCACCGCGTCCGGCGAGGATCCTGGGCTTGGGAGGGTTCTCCAGTATGCCAGCGGCTGTCGTCAGAATTCCCACCAGCAGAAGGCGACTCTACCTTGAACGGACGCGCTTGTCATTTCAGAAGAGGGAATTAATTGTATAGGTGCTAGCGGGGGGACTGCTACGGGACAAAGGGCACACAGCATTCATTACTGCATCGCAGGACACAGTAAACCATGCAGAATAGCTCAAAATGTAAAATAAACCATTTGGAGAGTCAGGAAAGAGTGGGAGCCAAGTAGTCTGTGGTCCAAAGTGCAAATATGAGAGGTCCCGCTGTACCTAAAAAATACGAAGGTTATTACGTTGGCTCTGAAGCCATTCCCGAAAGATTGCCTAAGTATATTGATTGCATCGAAGCACCCGAGTAAAACTCCACATTGAAAGGGACAACACTCGGATGTTTCTTCAAAACAAAAACTGAAGTATTCATAGCAAAACTCCCACCTTGGGGCACAGGACCAATAAGATAGGAGCAGAACACTGATTTAAGTTATACAAGGTCCCTCTGCCTATCAAACAACTCAGACGTTGCTTCTGCTTCGTCTGTCAAGGCAAGTGGGCATCAGAAAGAAAATGTAAGAAAATCCCTAAGGGAAGAGGTAGATCAAGATAAGTGCAAAAATTACCAGAGAACAGCATCATTTACTGCTGAATTCTATTATTTCTAGTTTTTTAAGTAATTTCTCTACCTTGAGAAAATTCTGAGATAGGGTTATTTGAGGACTTGTGGAAAAATAAGAAGCAACCGTGTGAGCAAATCATCTTCTGATTTTCAAAGAGAAGATAAAAGTGACTATTTGAAACCATAGACAGGTGCCATTAACATTTGGAGCAGCCAAAATTTTAGAGAAAATTATTAATGGGTGACTTATGGGCATCTAGAATTATGCCCATAAAACTCAAAATTTAGTGTGCATTCAGTAATTACTGTAGACATAATTAAAGCAAATTCCTGGGCACTACACTACCAAGATGAAAGGGGCCTCTGGCCTATATTTGAAAGTTGACTGATCTCTAGAAGATGAAGGGGTGATCAATAGGAACCAATGTAGTTTCATTCAAATAAGATATAATTAATCTTACTTTCTACTCAACTTGTGGAAATATTCTGTACATAGTCTTTGAAATTTTTTAAAAACAGGTAAATTCACATAACATAAAATAATATGTAATTCACATATATTCAACAACATAAAATTCACCTTAAAAGTCATCTTAACCATTTTGAAGCATACACTTCAGTAACTCTCAAAATGTTTACAAGGTTGTGCCACCGTCTCCACTGTCTAGTTCCATAAAATTGGGGTGCATTTGTCATTTAAGACCTACTTGCCTACCTTAGGAGTTTCCACTGGGGACAAACCTTTCACTACAACAGAGAGAAATAAATTTGTGAGGGAAGCCTCAGCATCCTTGAAGCGTTCTACAATGACATTTCTCTGTAGGTCAGAACTTACAGTAAGAACTTCTGCCATGAATTGGGAAGCCTAACGGCAATGAGAATGATTGAATGGTGAAGTGGCAGGGTCCAAACAGCAGCACTCCATCACCAAAGGCAAACTGAGTGTCATTACCTTTTGGGCAGCGGAGTCAAAACAGCAATCCAATAGTCTGACTCCTAGAGACGTGTGATGCTGGCTCTTGATCACGGCGTTCCTAGAAGAAAAAGATATGGGAAGCCTACTAAATTCTCATTTGATCTGTATAAGTAGAAAAGTTTTAGCTCAAATGGACAAAAATCTAACTTAAATCATAAAAATAAGAGTCATAGCCCTTCAGTTTCCAGACTTTAGCCAGTTTATAGACCCAGAGCCCCTTGAATGAAAGGGAGACCAGGTCTCCTTGAGGAAGAACCCTAGTACACTTCCAAAAATTTCTACTGTTACTCTTTTCCCCAGTCTACTCCATAGGGACCGATGGGCCTATTTACCTTTTTACCAAGGTAACTGTACTTTGGGGGGAAAAGGAAATGGTCGGTAAATCATAAAATTTTTAAAAAATCCCTTTTGGGATTGCTGGACCCTAACTCTGACCTGACACTAATTCTAAGAAACTCAAAATGTCACTTTGGTCCACCAGTCAACGTAGGAGCTTATGGAGGTCAGGTGATAAATGAAGTTTTAGCTCAGATCTGCCTCATAGTGGTCCCAGGGCATCTCTAAACCCATCCTTTTTTTTTTTTTTTAGATTTTATCATTTATTTTAGAGAGAGAAAGAAAGAGAGACTAGGAGGAGGAGGAGGAGAGGGGGAAGGAGCAGGACAAGCGGACTCCAGGCTGAATGCAGAGCCCTATGCTGGTCTCAATCCTATGACCCTGGAGACCATGACCTGAGCTGAAATCAAAAGTCAGAAGCTTAACCAACTGAGCCACCCAGACACCCCTCTAAACCCATCTTGTGGTTATTTCCCCAATACTGGAATATATGATTGGACTAGACATACTTAGCAGCTTCTGAATCCCCACACGGATTTCTCTGGCCTCTAGAGTGAGTCTATTATGGTGAGAAAGGTCAAGCAACTAAAACTGCTTCTACCTAGAGAAAAAATAAACAAAACTTAATACCACATTCCTGGAAGGGTTGCAAAGAGCAGTGTCACCATGGGGCACCTGGATGACTCAGTCAATTGGGCAATGGACTCTTGTTTTCCACTCAGGTCATGGTCTCGTGAGTCGTGGGATCACCCCTGCATTAGGCTCTCCATTGAGGGAAGAGCCTGTTTGAAGATTCTCTTCCTCTGTTCCTCCCATGCCCTGCTCTCTCTCTGAAATAAATAGATAAAACTCTTAAGAAAAATTAGTGCTACCATCAAGGACTTGAAAGATGAAGTGGTGAGGGCACCTGAGTGGCTCAGTCGTTAGGCTCCTGCCTTCAGCTCGGGTCATGATCCCAGAGTCCTGGGATCCCTGCTTGATGGAAAGCCTGCTTCTCCCTCTCACACTCCTCCCGCTTGTGTTCCCTCTCTCACTGTGTCTCTCTCTGTCAAATAGATAAATAAAATCTTTAAAAAGGAAGAAAGAAAGAAAGATGAAGTGGTGGTAATTCCCACCATGTTCCACTGAACTTGTCTATTTGGTCTCTGTAGAGGACAGATGGATCATGGAGAATGACGGTGGATTACTGTAAACTCAACCAAATGGTGACTTCATTGGAGCTGCTATACCAGACATAGTTTTATTGCTTGACCAAATCAACACACCCCCTCATATTTGATATGCAGCAATTGGTCTAGCAATGTCTTTTTCTCCATCTTTGTTAATAAAGACCACCCAGAGCAGTTTGCTTTCAGCTGGAAAGGGCAGCAAGACACTTTCACAGTCCTATTTCAGGGGTATCAACTCTCTAACCCTATATCATAATTTAGGTCACAGGGATTTTGACTGCCTTTCCCTTCCATATAATATCACATTAGTTCATTATATTGATGACATTATGCTGACTGAACCTAATAAACTAGAAGTAGAAACTACTGTAGACTTACTGGTAAGACATTTGTGTCAGAGGGAGGGAATAAATCTGATGAAATTTCAGAGACCTACTTCAGTGAAATTTCTGTAGGATATTTCAGATATCCCTTTTAATGTGAAAGACAAGTGTTGTGTATGGTCCCCCTTACAACAAAGAAGAACCCACAATGTCTACTGGACTTTTCTTGGATTTTGGAGACAGCATATTCCTCATTGGCATGTGTTACTTGGGTCCATTTACTGAGGGACCCAAAAAGCTGCTAGTTTTGAGATACAATAATGATTCCATTGAACTGGAAGTTTAGACAGCTGCCTAGTCACTTTGGCTTCCTCATACCTCTGAATCTATAGGCCAGAAGGGAGTTATTGTGCTTAGTGGGGTGATTGGTCCTGACTACCAAGGAGAAATTTGCTACTCCACACGGAGTAAGGGAGTATGTCTAGAACATAGTAGATCCTTAGGGAATCTCTTAGCACGACCATGTTCTGAGATTAAAGTCAATAGAGAACTACAACAACCTGATCCAGACAAGACTACTAATGGCTTAGACCCCTCAGGAAAGAAGGTTTTGGTAACTCCACCAGATGAAGAACCATGACTACCAGCTGAGGTGGAAGAAAGTAGTTACAAATACCAGCTATGACCACATAACATAAACGAGAACTGTAATTGTCAGGAATATTTCTTCCTTATTTTGTGTGTGTATTTTATATGTATATATATCAAGGAAATATCTTTGTTTTCTTCCCTTTCTTATCCCTTTATCATGTAACATAAGAGGTAATGCCTTTTATCATAGTATTTAAGTGTTTCAGATTTATAGGACAAATTTACAGGACAGTTATTTGTACATCATAGTATTCAAATCATGCATACAATCAAGGAGAAGAGCAAACATCACCCAACAACTTAGACTTCTTTTTTGGGGAAAGACTTAATGCATTTTTTGGTTGCACATAAGATAGTTATATCATGTTAGGCAGAAGTATGACCTTGTTATTGCCTTTAGTTAGAAGTTAAGTATAGTTTAAGAAGCCATATAAGATTATCTAATTGACAAGGGGTGGACTTCTGATGGTTAATTTTGTGTGTCAACTTGGCTGGGTCACTGTGCCTAGATATTTGGTCAAACATTTGTATTATTGTTTTTTTTTAAGATTTTATTTATTTATTTGACAGAGACCACAATCAGGCAGAGAGGCAGGCAGAGAGAGGAGGAAGCAGGCTCCCTACTGAGCAGAGAGCACGATGCGGGGCTCGAGCCCTGGACCTGAGATCATGACCTGAGCCGAAGGCAGAGGCTTTAACCCACTGAACCACCCAGGCACCCCAAACATTTGTATTATTGTAATTGTTGTTTGTTGGTATAATGAAGTAAACACTTTGGGGATTTTTTTCTAAACTATTTTTTTCCATTTTTTTTTATTGTGGTAAAATACGATCCATAGAAAATTTACCATCTTAATTATTTTAAGGGTACTATTGAGTGATATTAAAATACATTATGTACTAAATACATAATGTTGTAAACCATCACCACCATTCAATGCTGTAGCTCTTTTTGTCCTGTAAATCTGAAACTCTATACCCATTAGACAATAATTCCCAATTTCCACTGTCCCCAGCCCCTAAAAACCTGCAATCTACCATCTCTTCAATTTTGACTAATTTAAGTACCTTCTATAACTGAAATCACGCAGTGTTTGTC
The DNA here is from genome assembly GCA_003697995.1 of Taxidea taxus jeffersonii. NCBI lineage: Eukaryota > Metazoa > Chordata > Mammalia > Carnivora > Mustelidae > Taxidea > Taxidea taxus. The sequence continues at coordinate 72,825 of RCUC01158744.1, forward strand.
TTTTTGTGATGGGTTTATTTCACTTAGCATAGTGTTCTCAAGTTTCATCCATGCTGTAGGAAGGAATTTCCTTCCTTCTTAAGGTTGAATAATATTCCACGGCATGTGTAGACCACACTTTGCTTATCCATTCATCTATCAATGGACACTTGAATTGCTACAACATTTTAGCAGTTGTGAATGATGTTGCTATGAACAGGAGTGTGCATATATCTCTTCAAGACTCTATTATAAATTCTTTTGAGTACATACCCAGAAATAGAATTGCTGGATCATATGGTAGTTCTATTTTTAATTTTTTGAAGAGCAGGGCAGCTGGGTGGCTCAATCATTAGGTGTCTGCCTTAGGCTTGGGTCATGATCTTCAGGGTCTGGGAGGGGGCCCGCATCAGGCTCCCTGCTCAGTGGGGAGCCTGCTTCTCCCTCTCCCACTCACCCAGCTTGTATTCTCTCTCTGGATGTCTGTCTGTCTGTCTGTCTCTCTATCTCTCTCACATCTCTGTCAAATAAATAAATAAAATCTTAAAAAAATTTTTTTTTGAAGAGCCACCATACTGTTTTCCACAATGGCGATACCATCTTACATTCCCACCAACAGTGCACAAGCATTCTAACTTCTCTACATCCTCACTAATGCTTCTTATTTTCTGGGTTATTTTTCCAATTTTTTTTGCCATTCTAAATGGGTGTGAAATGATATCTTACTGTAGTATTAGTATCCATCTCCCTAATCATCAATGATGTTGAGCAGATTTTCATGTGCTTATTATCCACTTGAATAGCTTCTTTGGATAAATGTCTATTCAAGTCCTTTAAAGCAGAAACTTCTAATTTTCCCCATATATACAGTTGCTTTTGAATGTCCTAGTCTTTGATATCTGGCTCCCAAATGGGGAAAAAGGAAAAAAAATGAAATGAGAAAAAAAGGGTGCTGGCCTTTTTAATCCTCTGGAAATTAGTAGTGGCTTTCACCAATGATGGGAGATACAACAACAATGACCACCTGCCTCCTTGTCTGCACCTCTGTGACCAGAAGCCGCAATCATCAATCAGAGCATAGATGCTCAATATTTGGGAAACAGGGTCCTTTTGCCCATTCTGGCTGCCAAAAGCTAGGTGCCAGCTGCTCTAGGAGCATGTGCACAACTGCTTGCTGTGGGGCTTGGAGTGGAAATTGACAAAATCTAACCATAACTTACCATCCAAGACTTTTTCTGGAGTTGTAGTCAGTAGACTCAGAGTTCCAAAACAGGTACCCCAGACAGGTTCTGCCAGATGTTGTCTGCAATTCTGCAATTATTGTCTAGGTGGAGAGACAGGCTCCTGGTGTTTCCTACTCTACCATCTTTCCAGAATTCTCTCTTTCTGACCTAATTTTGTAAAGTCTTTATTCTTTGTTGTTTGTAGTCCCTGAAGTTCCTATTCTATTAGAATAATAGGCTACTCGAAATAAGTTAATCGGAGAAAGACAACTATCATATGATCTCCCTGATATGAGGAAGTGGAAATGCAACATGGGGGGTTTGGAGGGGGGGTAGGAAAAGAATAAATGAAACAAGATGGGATCGGGAAGGAGACAAACCATAAGAGACTCTTAATCTCACAAAACAAACTGAGGGTTGCCGGGGAGAGGGGGATAGGGAGAGGGTGGTGGGGTTATGGACATTGGGGAAGGTATGTGCTATGGTGAGTGCTGTGAAGTGTGTAAACCTGGTGATTCAGAGACCCGTACCCCTGGGGCTAATAATACATTATATGTTAATGAAAAAAAAAAGAAGAATAGCTACTAATGGTTTGACAGATTTCCTTAAATGCTTGAACCAACCAACTAAACAACCAAACAAAGAATTCTCTCTGATTTTTCAGAGTGTGCTATGTTGGGGCACATTTAGCATGGCAGTTTATGACTCTGCCTTAGCTCTCATTTCCTTTTTGTTCTGAGCCTGAAGGTCAGGCAGAGGTGAGAGCTTAGTCTTCTTAGGTCTCTTCTGGGCATGCATTCTTGGCCTAGGCATGTGTGTGAACTTCTAGATTTCCTGGAATATACCAGAACTTTTATAGTCTATATTCCTCCAAGTATCTCCTTCCTCAGCTTCTTTCTTCTGAGCCTTTTAAAAAAAAAATATTTTATTTATTTATTTCAGAGAAAGAGAGAGTGAGAGAGAGCATGAGAGGGGAGAAGGTCAGAGGGAGAAACAGACTCCCCATGGAGCTGGGAGCCCAATGAGGGACTTGATCCCAGTACCCCGGGATCATGACCTGAGCTGAAGGCAGTTGCTTAACCAACTGAGCCACCCAGGTGCCCCTCTTCTGAGCCATTTTAATCTATTTCTTGCCCTGACTATTATCTCTTGCCCCAGCTGGCAGGAGCTAATACATTTGTCTTTAAATGCTTTCAGCAAATATGGCCCATGAAGCCCTTCCAGCCCTGGAAAAGCTCCTCTGTAGTCAAAACAAAGGCAAACTCTTAAACTGATCCCTTAGGGAGCTGCCAGACAGGTCAAAACACACAGCTACAATTTTTTGAGAATTATGTCTGTACTGCCTCTGCTGCTGCCAAGCACCTTGCACCAGGAATGTGAACAACAACAACAACAACAAAGTAGATTTAAGAACAAAAAAGCCATTGTTTTGGGGAGACAGTATTATTTTATTTTTTTTAAAGATTTAAAAAAATTTATTTATATGAGAAGGCGGGGAGCTTGAGCGGGGGGAGGGGCAGAGAGAGAGGGAGAAGCAGACTCCCCACTGAACAGGGAGCCAGACCATATGGGGCTCAATCCCAGGATTCTGGGATCATGCCTGAGCCACAGGCAAACACTTAACTGACTGAGCCACCCAGGCGCCCCAACAGTGCTGTTTTAAAATCAATCACATGTGTACATTGACGGGATTATGTACATGCTTTTGAAATGCGTGAGACTCTTCAAAGCAAACACTAAAGCCGAAACCATAAAGGAGGATGCCTGGGTCACTCAGTCAGTCAAATGTCTGCCTTTGGCTCAGGTCAAGATCTTGGGGTCCTGGGATCAGGCCCACATTGGGCTCCCTGCTCAGTGGGGAATCTGCTTCTCCCTCTCCCCCTCCCCCTCCCCCTGCTTGTGTGTTCTCTCGCTCTCTCAAATAATTAAATAAATAAATAATCTTAAAAACAACAACAACAAAAAAAGAAACCATAAAGGATAAGATTAACAGTTTTGAATACATAAATTTTTAAAGTAAAAAATATTGTCAAAAATATGACACCATTAGCGTAAAGTCTTAAAAAGTATGGTCGACGAATAGCCAAAGGAATATTGAAAAAGAAAACCAAAGTTGGTGGCATCACAATTCCCGACTTCAAGCTCTACTACAAAGCTGTCATCATTAAGACAGTATGGTACTAGCACAAAAGCAGACGCATAGATCAATGGAACAGAATAGAGAGCCCAGAAATAGACCCTCAACTCTATGGTCAACTAATCTTCGACAAAGCAGGAAAGAACATCCAATGGAAAAAAGATAGCCTCTTCAACAAATGGTGTTGGGAAAATTGGACAGCCACATG